>PVJI01000800.1:0-224101 GCA_004026765.1 Micronycteris hirsuta | reverse complement strand
AAGAGAAAAGGAGACAGTTACCTACAAAGGAATTCCCATAAGACTGTCAGCGGATTTCTCTAAGGAGACCTTCCAAGCAAGAAGGGGCTGGAGAGAAATATTTCAAATCATGAAAAGCAAGGACCTACAACCAAGAATAATCTATCCAGCAAAACTGTCATTTAGAATGGAAGGGAAGATAAAGTGCTTCTCAGATAAGCTCAAGTTCAAGGAGTACATCATCACGCAGCCTTTACTATATGAAATGTTAAGGGGTTTTATATAAGGACTCATGAGAGAAGGCACCGAGGCCAGATCAGATACCGGGGAGCTCAGATCAGCCACAGCCAAGACGCTTGTGAGGTAAGCAAGCAAAATACAACCAGAGAAACAAATTATAACCAGAGACATTGAAATTTAGAACAATCTGGCAGTAACCAGAGGGGAGGGGGAAGGGGATAATGGGGACAAGGGCATTCAGGAACTGCAATGAAGGACACATGGACAAAACCAAGGGGGAGGGTGGAAGCAAGGGAGGGAGGTGGGTTTGCCTGGGGTGGGGTGGGGGGAGGGTAAATGCAGACAACTGTAAGTGAACAACAATAAAATAATTAAAAAAAAAAGAAGAATATCTAGTTTTCAGCATTAGAATTCATGGCAAAGCAAAGGCAGCAGATACCATTCTCTATGTCAGTATCATTTTTATTTTCTTTGCTATCAAGTGCCAGAGCACTGTCACTAAAAATGCATTACACTCACTCATAAAACAGCAACTGACATTTCTGAGTAATCACTGGGCTCTGGGCACTGATCACAGACTTCCCAAGTATTAACTCACTCACCCTATGAACGTCTTCATAAAGACAGACATTGTTACTATGTCCTGATCTGCAAGAACTGTGCTGCACAAGTTCATCTCCTAAGGGCACGCCACAAGAGTGGGGTCCCACATCCGTGCTCACTAAGCACTGCACCACAATGATTTTCACCGCGTTTTATTTGAGATCCTAAGTGCTCAGAAATACATCTCTGTTATTTCACATCAGTAACGCACATCATTTCAGAGAAGATCAGAATCACTTTAATTCCTCTTTAAATGAAGCTCTCATTATGCAAATAGCATTTATAACAGAGCAGACTTAAATTTTATGTGAGTGAACCCTTTACCAGAGTAATTTAAGCAGCACGACAATAAAATCCCAGTACATTTATCAGTTACAATTGGTGGGCCTCTGAAGGCTCCGCTGGGGGCTGGAGAGGGAGCGTGGCTGTTGGTCTAGGAACTGACACAAAGTATCATCTCAGCCCACTTACCTGGGACACAAGACTCACAGACAAATACTAAGCATACAGGCACAAGGTCAGACAGCACTCCTTTCTTTGTACCTCTATTATCTTTATGCCCCAATTCAAGGCCGCACTGTGGACAGCCTCCAAAGGTGGCTACCAACTCTTCTTCCTATGGAATTCCATTCTTCTATTCCCTTCCCCTTAAATCCAGGCTGACCTCATGATCTGCTTTGACTAACAACCTGCGAAAGGGTTATATGTCTTTTATTCTGGGGGAGGGGGCGGAGGGTGTCTAGGCTTTAGAAGGCCTGGCAGCTCCTTTTGCTCTCTTGGAAGCCAGCCACGGAGAGCTCAGCCAGTCCATGAACGATTAGAGACCACACGGATAGAGTTCACAGAGAGAACTGCAAGTGCCCAGCACAAAGCCAGCACGAGACCCCGGAGGTAATGGCAGGTAACTCTGGATATTCCAGCCCTGAATGAGCTGAATACAGCCACAGGAGGGACCGCAGTCAGTACCAACGGAACTGCACAGCTGGCCCACAGGACGATAAAAAAATAAATCACTGTTATTTTAAGCCACTAAGTTTTGGAGTGGTTATTGCAAAGCACTAAAACTGAAAAACAGTAATCTTTAAAATGAGATTTAAAAGAAAAAAACTTCCATTTTTATAAAACTTGAGAAACAGCACACTTAATCTATTTTCCATATGGCAGTATTTATTTGAAAATTCATTTGTGACTCAAAAATATCATCCAAGAGGAAACCAAAGTTAGAAGTCATTTATTAATGCTTTCTACAGGCTTTTCAGAATTAAATGTTTACCTAGCATTAACTGTCTGCTCATTCGAGTACTGGGTGACACGGAATCATGAAGAAATGAATGCAGGATTTGGCCCTATTCCTGATAAGTTTGTGATCTGTAATGGTGAGGCAAAACATATACTAATCAAAAACAAATAATGCAGTGATCAAATTATAGCCACATACTTACTCTAAATATACAGGGTATATCTTTTCGACTTGCATGAATAACATCAGAAGCCAAGACTGAACTCACAGAGAATTCTTCATCCCTGAAGGACAAGTGAAACATTAAAAGTCAGTGTGTGTGTGTGTGTGTGTGTGTGTGGTCTTGGGTGTCTATCCGAATAACACAGAGGAAGCAATCCTCTAACGGAATCACACAACCCGTCCAAATTACATTCTTTTAAAAATCAGGTTTCCCCCCTCATTGTAACTGGTAGAGCCCACAGTAATGCATCAATAACTGTATGACGGCACCTTAGACAAAAGCTAGAAATAACGCCTGGCCTGCCCGGGGCCCCAAGGCCAGCGCTGCACGAGCGCACTGGGGTCTGAATGCTGGTGGCGCCCGGGCCTCCAGCAGACTCTGCCCTCTTGCCTCCCATGACACGTCTCAGGTGCCCTCAGCACAGCTCGTGTGTCATTTTACTGTTCCTTCAACACCTAAAACAGATTTGCTCCCCCACATTTCACTCCTGAATTCGGTTACTGTGGCTGGAGTGATGAGGAGGTCACGGAAGCTGCGAGGGCAGGGGAGAGTCTGCGAATCGAGGCCAGAAACATTTGAGGTATGTTTACTGAAGCATCTACCGATGCACGATGTATTCCAAGGGCTTGTCTGACTTGGAGATTTTCATTTCCTTTCCTCACGTGGAAATTATACTCTAAGCCTTTAGGTGATGATATTAATACTATACATTAGACCTCCAATAATGCCCCAGCAACCTTTCAACTGGTCCTTTGGATTTGAACATTAGCTTCTTTTCTCTGACCCAGGCCCCCTACCCCCACATCAACCTTCCCTGTAACTACACCTTATTTCCTGTTTTTAATTATGTTACTACAGCAATATTGGTAAATCAGAAAATTAACATGAAATTAAATTTAAATAAAATCATGGTAATATAATTACAAGAAAAACCACCCACTTTTTATTCGCATGTGCAGAGATACAAAGATTTTCACCGTGGAAAGCTCACCTCATGTCAATCACCTGGCTGACGACCACACTGGGCTGGGATGCTTTTCCCTCAGCAACATCGTACAGGAAGAGTTTGAAGTCGCAGACCACGGCCAGTGCTCTCTGCCACCCCTTCTTCACCCCAGCGGGCTTAGGGATCTAGGCACATACACAGACAGAACTGATGCGCACTAAGAAGCCAGCCAGAGTGCATTCAATCACACAAGTACCCACACAGTGAAAGCATGAAGATCGTGTGTCAGGGGCCTGCCACTCTGGTTGGAGAAGTGGCAGATGGAACATATATACCGTTAATAACATGTGAGAGACATGTGAGAATACACTCTGCAATCACTGAATGGCTTTTTATGATGAAAAATTTTTTAATACTACCCTTTTAACTTTCACTGGTAATTCACTAAAATAACACTGATGGATTTCTTTCTAAGTAGAATAAAAGTCAAATTTGGTAGTGAGATGAAATGCAGCTTCGACCACAGTCAGATCATGCCCTGGTAGTGTCCCGTACTTCCTGAGCACACCCCACCTCTCCAGCACGACCAAGTGCTGAAGGCTCTTTGTGGAGACTTCTACATTTGTCCATTGCAAGATAACACAGCGCTGAACATTCTGAGACATTCTGGAATTAATTTCCAAGCAAAGACTACGTTTTTGTTTTCAAATCATTACTTTGGATGAAATTAAATTATTAGATACATTTTATTCACCTAATCTTCTGTCAACAACTGTGTTTGTAAGGCGAATGGACTGTATTTTAATTCATTAATAGGTCTTAAGAGATTAATCTAAACCAATGCCACTTACCCTGACATGACCTTCATATGCTGTTCCGATTCCTTTCTGAGGGTCTATGCCCAGGGGACCTTTGGTCTGTTCAGGGGGAACCGGACACACGGTGGGAGCTTTGTTGACACAGGTGATATGACATGAGAATCCACACACTTTTGGAGGGACAAGAAAGAAACAATGTTCAATAAAATTTCATGTTACAAAAAGAAAGTCCACTGACCATTTATTACATGTAAGGTAATGAATGCTTCTCTCTGATTTTATTTTTAAAAACTATTTTGTCATTTGAAGAGCTGATTCATTTGTGTAGCAAAAAGAATTTCAATGAGAAACAGTATTTTTAATTATTACAATATTAATGTTCTGTGTTAACATTAGTGATGAAAATGAAAAGCAAACAGAAAGAAAAAAAATCTAATTTTGTGAATAAAAACGGCTGATTTAAACTTGGAATTCCTCAAAGAGTAGTTTCTGGAGTTCCCGCTACCTCTTCATCTACTGCAACTTCGTATATTTCTCTTGTGAGACCTACTAATGGACATTGTATTATCTGACATCCTGCAATATTTGGCAAACTTTACCCATTCCTCTTTTTGAAAACAGAATTGTTCAATGATTAAAATGGTATAAATTAGGAGTAAACTTTGGGAGTCACTGATATTATTGTACATACTTAAATTATTACTAAGGTAATAGCGGTAACCGTTAACTTTACTAAGTGCTTTTACTTTTTCTCTAACAGTCTAAAACAGGCATGGTGTCCCCCAATCACACGTGACTTGCCCTGGGCACTGAACTTGCAAGCGGCACTGCTGCAGTTCAAGTGCAGGGAGTCGGGCCCAGAAGCTGTCCACCTAACTAACAACAGTGCCAGGTGCTCGTGACACTTACATGATGAACTTGAGACTCTAAGGCAAAATGATAAAGTAAAATCAAACTCACAAATTTCACTGAGACTTGGCTGGGTGAGAATTAAAGGTTAAGACATTTGAAACAAGCTTGTGGGGAGGGCTTACAGACCAAGAATATCTATTAGATAACTGCTACTCTAAGTGGGATCCTGGAGAGTATCTGGGAGAGAAAATGAGAGAAACTGAAAGAATATCACCATAGGATACATACACGTGGTAAAATGCATTGGACGTCAAAAGGGATGTTATAGAACCAACACAGAGGTCAGACGGGCTAGTACTGACCGTCAAAAACTATCCCAACTTCTGTCTGACAAGTTGTAATTTGTTTCAGTGAGCGAAAATCTCATCTCTAAAGAGCAGTGGAAGCAACAAAATAATTATCTGATAACAGATCTAATTTCAAACAACCAGGAAGCAGTGAAAGTGATAAGAATCCTCAGAGGCTGTAAGCACGTTATCATCACAGTGATGGAGACACGGGCATAGCCTACTGAGTCCCCACTGCTCTACAAAGTAGGAAGAGAAGACAGACTCAGTCTCATGGCAGGAGACTCTGGAAGGGCAGAGAGTGGAGGAGATCCCAAACAGCCCTACAATGAAATCACGAGTGACTCTGATGCATAAAATACGATAAGGAACCTAACACCAAGTAGCTGCCCAGGAATCTTTCTGATAAACATTTAAAATGGCATTTATGAGGATACTTGACTCTTGAACAAAATGGGCTTGAACTGCTCAGGTCCACTTACATGCAGATTTTTTTTTCAATAAATACTGTAAATGTAGTTTCTTATCCATATGATTTTCTTAATAGCATTTTCTTTTCTCTAGCTTAATTTACTGTAAAAATATAGTATGTGATACATGTAACATACAAAATGTATGTTAATCAACTGTTCATGCTATCTGTAAGGCTTCAGGCCAATAGCAGGCTCTTAGTAGTTAAGTTACACTCGAATTTTTGACTGTGCACGCAGTTGGTGGATGTCTCTGACCCCTGTGTTGTTCAAGGGTGAACTACACTGGCTAAGTTCCTAAACGAGGCAAGGCTTAAAAACTGTACGAATTCTCTCCTTCTTTGGCTTCAGAAACACCTTTCTGGTCAATGATACAGGCTATTTCTTCTAAGATCACTTTATCTTTACCTGTTTCCACCTGTACCTCCATGAGTGAGATAATGTCACTCATATTCATCACTTCACTCACTCAGAACTCTCAAGTCTCTACTTTCCAACCTGACCATTTTCTTTGTCTTGAAACACATGCATCTAACAAACTAGTTACAATAATGCAATTGGGATTGTCACTCTGGTTGGGAGAACTAACCAACAAAAAATGTGTTGCCTTGGACACTATTAATTTGCCCGTTATTCAAAGTACTGAACCTCATGCTAACTACGAGCGTACTCTACAAAGGGAACACATCTATCTACTGGAGGGGCTACTAACCTTACCTTCAAGGTCCCTTCGACCCCAACAGCAACAAACGGAAACTACTTTGCTGTCAGAACCGGAGCAGCAACTATTTCCTTATCTTTTTAATAAAATAGTGTTAAATTATATATGAGGCCTTGTTATAGTTGCAAGTCTCATGTTATTTTTTAAAAAGCACATTTCTGCCCTGGCTGGTGTAGCTCAGTGGATTGAGCGCGGGCTGCGAACCAAGGGGTCGCCGGTTCGATTCCCAGTCAGGGCAAATGCCTGGGTTGCAGGCCAGGTCCCCAGTGCACCACACATTGATGTTTCTCTCCCTCTCTTTCTTCCTCCCTTCCCTTCTGTCTAAAAATAAAAATTAAAAAAAAATCTTTAAAAAACAAGTACATTTCTAAAATATACACAAATACTATATCCTGTTACAATTTAAATCCTTTTCTTTTCCAAAGTCACAGGAAAAATAAAGTGGTGCCCAAGCAAATGTATTACTTCGTTTTCTGTTCAGATGACTGCTGCTCTCTCATCTCTCAGAACGTGCGCCCCACGAGGGCAAGCTCCTTGTCCCCACCACGGCCCACACCGCAGCCCCGGTGCTGAGAGGCACAGGGCAGCCATCAACAGAATGGCAGGGAAAACCTCCTCTGTAAACACTGGGAATAAAATATCTTTTGAGGCATAGCAACAGATACTGCATTGCCTACTTTCAGTATTAATTTCTCTGATAAATTAACCATGGTTAAAATTAAATGAATAGATTCAAGGATAACTTTCATCTCTTTTGTCACACAGGTGATAGTTTTTCTAAACCACAGAATCATCTGAATAAAACACATTTAAATATATAACTAAACCATATTAAATATATCTCCTTTGAAAAAAGTTTCTGGGGACTATCTGTCTAGTTTCTTCAATATTCAGCCGAGTTAGCAAGGTGCTCATCTTACTGTCTCCGCCCCTGTTACCTGTAGACAAGCAAACCACTGAGTGCGACAAACATTTATCGACCTCGTGAAGTCACGCGACTGTAACTGAGGGTGTGAACGTTAGGTCTCCCAAGTCGCCCTTCCTCACCATTGGGTTCTTACCTTCACAGGAACAGCCCTGTCGTATCAAGCCCACCATGAGCGAGGTGCACTGGTGACACTTGGTAGGGGCAGTGAACGATTTGACAAAGAACTGGTGCGTCTTGCGCTGCAAAGCAAATGGACACAAACACAAACGCTGATCATTTAAAGGTTTTCAGTGGTGAATCTCTGGGCCCTGCACCAGCCACCGGAACGCTGCTAATGGGAGCAATGAATTGCTCTCCTTTCTCACCACGTATTTCTATAACCCAGGCTCTTCAAGTATTTTTATTAGGCAATATTGAGCTGGATTATACTAAAATAAGAAATAATCATCAACTGCTCTTGAATTGACACTTGAAAAGTTATAAAACAAACCAGCTTTTTTGGGCTCAAAAATTTTGATTTTAGAACTTTTTATCAATTCTTCAAACTATTCTTTAGCAGAGTTAAGTGAAACCTTACATATTTACACCTATAAAGAAATTTAATGCGCTTTCATATCCGGAACTACTATGTAGACATTGACACTATTTCTGTCAGAGAGCTATCTTTCATATTTTCTATCTCATTAACCTACCGTAGTTTTCAGACTACAAGATGCACCCCTCCCCCGAAAATTTGGCAGGAAAATGGGGGTGCGTCTTATAGTCCGAATGTAGCTTACCTGGCTGTTTACATTTACATTGGTGAAATAATGTGTTATTTATGTTATTAAATATTTTACCACATTTTTTGCTTCAAAATTTTTTCTCCTATTTTCCTCCTCTAAAACCTAGGTGCATCATCTTAAGGTCTGGTGCGTCTTATGGTCCGAAAAATACGTTATTTTCCTGCTATATCTAGTTTGCTCATTCTGCTATTAAAGCCTTCTACTGAGTTATTTCAGGTGTCATGTTCTCAAATGAAGCACTTATAAATTATTTTTCTCTGTAAGTTCTCCTGCCTCATGTGACTTCCTTTCATATCTCCTTGTGGACATTTATGATGCTTATTTTAAATTCATGTTCTAGCTAATCTCAACATTTTGCTTTATCTAACATAAGTTATCCAGTGTGCTGCTTTCTTTTATACACTTGGTAGGGGCAGTGAACAATTCATACCAGTTATCCTTTTGCGTACTTTCTTAGTTTTTCAGAGCCATCAATCTCTCTTTCTCATTCTGTGGTTTATTCAGGGCTTATGTTCTGGACAGGAAGATCATTTCAGTTTTCCAATTTCTAGAATTTCTTTGTAGGAGCTTGACATAAGCAACTAAATCTTCATTTTGTATCATGTACTATAATATTTCAGTCATAGTGACATTGAATAGAAGGAAAAAAAGAAAATTCACCTGAATTTTTCACTAAGTATTTCTCCTTTTTTGGTGGCTTATTAGCCTCAATCTTAGATTCTTCCACAAGTGGCCTCAACTTACTACCTTGATGCAATACATCCCCAAAGCACTACTCCTCATGGAACAGACTTCAAAGCAATGAATTTAAGAAGACAGAAGAAAAACAAAACAAACTTTGGTCACTCCCCCTACCTTTCTCAGTGGTGAGTACTGCCCTTCATACAGAATGTATTTTCTTTCCAAGTTTTCAGGTTTTTAATTTTAAGGAAACCAGTAGTAAACAAACATTACAGGAAATATAAAAGGCAGAAGAAAGCCATTCTCGGTTTTGTCTCGGAACACGCCACGCTGCGTGACTGGACTGAGTACCTTGGGCGGGATGCCAGCTGAGCCGGGGCAGGCCTTTTTCTTTAAGGTTGGTGTGTGAACTGGGAGTGGAGTACTGTCTACAGTCTGGATCCAGGGGCAAAAAAGAAATAAATATTATGAAAAACTCAAACCATTTCAAACAGCTCTAGAAATAATCATGGTAAATAAAGCAAAAAAAAAAAAAAAATCAGTGAGACAAAATATATCTCAATGAAGCTAAAATTTTCTTAGTGTTGGTAGTTTAAATCTTTGTCTACAATATCTACAAGTAAAATATCTGTTCAATTATTAAAAATTATTTCAGTCTAGAAGTATAAAAATAAAAAATCTGGAAAAGAGAATCCACAGAAGAACACAAAAAATGTCATACAGCATGTAGCCTACATAATGAGGGTATTAATTTTCAAGTTCATCTGAAAATGCCACATTAATTCTAAAAAGTATCTGAAAAAGTTTTTAGCAAGATTTATAATCAAAATATTTAGAAGATTCTTTTAATTCCTTGACTTCTATACACGGAATGTGTATTACATACATATATGGAACACAATTCTGTAGATTTTTGTGTATGTATATATAGAGAATGACTGATCAATTTGTGGGAATTTGTGGAGAAATTAATTTCCAAAGAAGGAAGCTAGATTATTATTACTGGGATCCAGAATTTACACACAAATTTAGCTACAAGCTACATCTTAATTTTATGGGGAATTATTATAAGCTATTTCTTTGAATAAAGGAAAACAGTGATTTTACTGGATGAAACTGTGGAAAAAAAGAGATATCACTTGATCAGCAAAGTGTAAAAAAACGACATGAAGAATGACTTCCTATTAGGATGCTAAAAGCAAGCAAACGAGAGGAAAAAGCGACCTTTGTATAAAGGTACAGAATATTCTAAAACATTAGAAGAAAAAAATGGATGGACTGTTTGCTTTTGTTAAAGTATAACCGCCAAAATCAGAATATTTTATATATATTATAGCCTTAAAGTGGAATTCAATTCTGTTTCTCAGAGTTTTCTGCTTAATTTCATTCTAATTTAAATGTAAATAGCTTGGAAAAGTTTTGAATCCAATTTATAATTTAACATTAAATACATACATATGAAAAAGAAGAACACTGAAAACCTTTGGGAAAGTTAAGAGAAAACAATTCATATGAAACAAAACGGTCACTAGAATTTTCATTGAAAGTCCAAGAGAAGCTTTTAGAAACAAAAGGAGTGAAGTAAGGGTGCTGGACAGGAGAGCACCAGAGCTCATGAAGACCAGCAATGCCTGGTTCACAAAACACGTTTTAGAAAAGGTGCCATTCACCATAGCAACAAAGGCGTGCAGGTACTGAGGAACAAACCAAACAAACTATATGGAGTACATCCTTGAAGAAAATAATAAAACCTTATTAAAGGGTATCTACATATCCCATGTTCATAGTACACCATGTTCACATATGGAAAGACCCAATATCATGAAGACGTCAATTCCGCTCAGATAAATCTATAAATTCAAATCCAATCAAAAGCCCCACATGGCATCTGACAGGCTGATCCTAAATATCATGTGTAAAAGTAAAGGGTCAAACAGAAAAGGAAGAAGAATAAGGTGGGTGGGAGTGGGCGTGGCTGATCGTAGGTATCGGGAATTATTCTAGGGCGATAGTAATTAAGACAATGTGATGTTGGTGCAGGAACAGACAAAAAGAACAGTGGAAGAGAACAGAGGACCCCCAAACACACCCATTTATATAAAGCAGAGGTATCTTTATAAGTCAATGGGGGAAATATAGGAGAACTGCTTGTTCATACGAGAAGAATAGATGAGAACCTCATTTTTCATAGTAATGTAACAATAAATTTCAGTTTGATTGAAGTCTGAAATATGAAATTTTTTTAACTTTCAGAAGAAAACACAGAAAAATCTTTGTTAATTGCTGTGAAAAGAAGAAATGTTTTAGAAAGCAGAAGACATAAAGAAAAATAATTGATAAACATGGGTACTTTAAAATATTATAGAAACTTGCAAGACAAAAAGATACAACAAATAACATTTAAAATAAGCCACAGATGAGAAGAGAATATCTGCAATGTATATAGCCAACTAAAGATTAATACCCAGAATGTATAAAAAATACTTACAAAACAATAGGAAAAATAATTCAATAGAACACTGGGCAAAAGCATGAACGGGCAAATCACCAACGGCCAACAAACATATAAAAAGATGCTCAGTAACACTTGAAATCAGAAAATGCAAATTAAAACAAAAATGCCACTCCATACCCATCAAATTGGCCAAAGCGAGTATCTGACAGTACCAGGGTTGACAAGGATGTGGGAAAATGCGGAACTCACACACTGCTGGTGAGAATGAAAACTGGTGCAACCAGTGTGGAAAATAATTTGAGAAGATCTAGTTAAAGCTGAAAATGCAGATAGCACACAACCCAGCCATTCCATTTCCAGGTATGTACGCTAAACAAACTGCACATTTGCAAAAGCAGATAGCTATTAGGATGTTCACTTCAGCATAGGTTGTAGTCACAAAAAATTGGAAACCACCTATACAGCCAACAACAGGAGAACGGATAAACAGTTGTGGTATATTCACACAATAAAATATTATGCAGTAGTTACAATGAATACACTAAATGGATGTGTATCCGTATGAGTAAACCTCAAAAGCAGGCTGAATGAAAAAAGTTTCAAAAAAATGAAGTGAGCCTTTGTGTAAAATTTCATATACACAACAAATACTATTGTTTGTTGGATACAAATGAAATAAACATGTAAAACCAAGGAAGAGAGGATGCAATTCAATTTCAGGGTGTTCTGATATGTCTGGGAGAAGAGACGGGAATGGGATGGGGAAGGGTGTTTCAATTGAACTGCCTGAACTATTTTCTTTTTTTGAATATAACTTTGAAAAAACAGGACAAAGTGTTCACATCTGTTAAATCTGTGGACGGTGGTTGCATGGGTATTGTTATTCTCTGTGTGATGGAAATACTTCAACATTAAAATAAAAATGTATAAAGTTAAAATGTTAAAACAATAAAACATCAAAAGCAGCAGAGGGTCTCACCAACCAGTGGGAGGTGGTCTATCACAGGGCTGGGAAAAACCCACATCAGAATCTGAGTGCAACTCACGCCCCAGACAGCTTTCTGCCCAAACGCCAGACAAGGCCCTGGAGACAGACTGGGAAGCGAGCTGAGTGAGGACCCAGAACTGCACCCGGCGTGGAGGACATTCACTGGGGCACAACGCAACCTTCTGACTTGCTGAGAAAATGATCTTGAGAAAACTGACCAACTGGCTATTTAAAACCGCCGACTGACACAAGACGCAGAAACAACATTGCGCGTTATTAAAAGGCATGACTTCGCTGAATGCCCATTACCAATTGAGCACTCAGAATAAACCATTCAGTCGCCAGCAGAGGCAATTTTCACTTTAAGCTCTGTTTATGAAGTGACAGTCACACCCTGTCTTACGAGAGTTACTAGAAAAAGACGTGAGAATGGCCCCTGACACTGCTGTGCGCCTGCGGTGTGTCTGATGACCCCACATCCGCGTGACTTCATTCTACATTGCTTTCTACCTAAAATAAGACTACCTGCGTGGTTAAATAAACTTCCCATTTCCAGGTGAGCTTTGGGGGACAATTTTCTACTTTAGCTTTGTGCTCCCATCTACATCATCAGTCCCATGTAATGATGCCAGCATACTGTGACTTATTGCACGATGCACGTGATGAAGAGGAGTCAGACTTCACTTGTGGTTGCAGCCCCCCTTCCCTGGCACAAGTGGGAAGCTGGGGGTGACACTGCCCCAGTGAGGCGCCTTCACTGGCTCAGCTTCACTAGCTGTGGAAGGAGATGGGGGCCTGGAGTGGACGTAAAACTTGACGTTCGGGTTCCGTACGCGTGTGTTCTCAACGGGATTGATCTAGGAAAGTAAGTTGGGAGAAACAAAAACCCCGGAAATCACTTTCAGCAACGTCCAGCTCTTAGTGGATTTCTGGAAGGCATGATTGAGACATTTCCTGAGGTAGGAGGATAACAAACTTTAGTTTGGCTCTCTGCAGGAGGGATGTGTCATTATACAAAAGCACAGCCACTAGCTTTAATGAAAACCAAGGTTAAGGTAATAATTAACAAAATGCTCCTACTTGGTTAATAGGACATGGAGCAGCAGCTATGTACCGACAGCTAGGAAACGTTTTCAGGTTTTTAACCACTGGGCCTACTGAACGGAGCATGCCAGCCGTGGACCAGCTCCACGTGTGCGACACGGCAAATCTCATAAAACTGGTATGGCTTATGACGTGGGACAGCCAGGCCCAGCTCCCATCGTGACTCCTAACGCAGTACTCTTTTCGCTGGACCAGCAGCGCCTCCACAGCAGAGGTACACACAGCAGTTTAGTGATCGTGGAGGCTGAGCTACATCATCTCCTTCCCCGACAATGAACAGGAGAATAAAACTAAGAAAATGGGACTCAACACAAATTTTACCTAGTTCACAATTTTACTCAGGGGCAGTCATGGAGAAGGCAATCAGTTTAAATTATTAATCTGAAATATAATCCTGATTTGGGAATAAGGCAGAAATGTCTTTTACTTTCTAGAAATCTCCTCCTTAGATTATTATAAATTGTAAGCTGAATAAGAGTCCATAGGGAAGGAGGTTCCATTAAAATAGAATTCATAAGCAAAGTACTGATACATTTTTCACTAATAAAACAGATTTTAACTACGTATCTCATCAAGTTTTAAAGAAGTATGCAAGTGGATCTTCTATGTGCAAAAAAATTTTCTTAAGAAAGTTTAAGTTTCTGACGCGCCACACGAAAGCCTTCAGCCCACAGCTTGACTGAAAGACGTGAAGACCCCGCGGTCCCAGGCGAAGGATAGTGCCATGAACAGGACTGAATGGCTAAAACAGTGGCTTTGCACCTCGGGGCCCCATTCCTTTAAAAACGCTTCAAAAATGAGAACGGCCAGAGCCGGCTGCTTCCTGCCGTCCTGGCTGACACTTTATAGCAGGCCTGCTCTTTGAGCCACGTGAGCACGTAGTGACAGAAGGCAGGCGTGCGGTTTTACACATGTTCTTGTGCCGGAATCAGAACATGCTGTCCTGAGACATCAGTTGGTGCGTGCTCTCATGGGGGTGCACAGGAAAAAATCATCAACCCTGCGATCGGCCCCCCACCCCATAGATGTTAAAGTCAGCATGTTTCGTGACCCTATTAAAGTGTGACACTATTAATAGTGTGATACTGAGCAAAGGAAAAAACATACTATCACAGCTTAATCTGTAATTACACCATTAGTGACTCAAAGAACTCCTGAGGTTTTAACACATATCTCTTGGCCCCTCTAAAGAATTATCATCATTTACGAGAATTTTTCTCCTAACAAGTTTTTACTCATCAATGAAAATAAAACAATTAAAATGAGAATAGATTTAAAAATGCAATTTCTTAGCTGAATGAGGTAAAAACTGTATATTCAAAAGTGAAAAACACCCAATAGCACATGGTAACACAACAGAACAGCTATTTTCAACTGGTGCGCCGTAAGAATCTTCACAACACGCAACACCTGAGACTAGTCGGGGGCGCTGACCTCTTCTCCCTTAAGCTGTCAAATGAAAAAATGACAGCAGACAACAGGGCAGCGGCTCTCTGGGGTGAAAATCAAAATTAGATATTTTTTTTCAGATTGGCAAAAATTACACTTTTTGGTATGCCACAGAGTTTAGCAATTAGTTTACGTGTGCCATGAGATGAAAAAGGTTGAAAATCGCTGAAATAGAAGAATGAAAATTACCATACTAGCTTTTTGGAGATGTATGCTCTGAAAGCAAAAACAAATTCCAGACAGTAAATAAAATCAAGTTAGTTTTGTAAATTAAAAAAAATTAAAATAAGTAAAAATACTGGAATAAGATTTTCAGATGGCATTAACTGAGCAGACTAAAAAGTTAAACTATGCCATTTACAATGATACTCTGATTTTTAAAAACATGAATATACCAGTGAAGTGGAAAAACTACCACTTTATTTTCCAATAGCATGTTTCTTATAAAGATAAGAAACAAGTTTGGTAAAGATGAAAAAACATGTCAGAAAAGTGTTGAATATCAAACTTTAAAAGAAATTTATTTTTAAAAGATTCTCCAAAAGCTAACAGCTAATCAATTTTATAAGTCATATTCTGTTTCCTTTCTGGATAACTATCATTATAAATAATATCTCAAAAGAGGTTTAAAGGTAAGAAAAACACAAAACCACTTACATATTTTCTTTATCAAAGTGTTAATTATCACCAACAGGACTGAGATTTTGAAGATGTTATTAATTTTATTTTTAATTAAATGTTTACCAGTGCATTTCTAATTAATGGCTTATTCTAGCCACTAAAAAGAATTAATTTTAGGAAACTTTCACAATACTCAATGACTATATGCCAGGTTTTACTTAATTTTACTAAACTTAATTTTAATAATTAATTGGCAATGATTCAAAATGGTAGCAAAGCAATTAACAGCACATTAGTTATTTTTACCTTTAAAACAAATATAATCATTAATATATTTAAACCATGGAAGTTAAAAAAATTCTGTTATAAAAAATAATGCAAGCAATTAAATCAATATAAGCACTAAATGTAATAACTTGAATTAATAATGTAGGAAAAGCTAATAAATATATGTATCAAAAGCAGAAATATCTTAATAATTGGGTTTATGATTATAGAAAGGATGATAAAAAAGGGGGCAATACTAAAAAGCAACAAATAGCTAATATTAACATATTAATATATTTTGATATTCTCCAAAGAAAAATCTTAAAAACAAACCTTAACAGAGTAGTATAAGCAATTCACTCAATATTTCTAAACTATAATCTACTCAGAAAAATAAATATCTTTATATAAATGTGATTTTTTCTTTTTGGTTAACATTCTTTTTTCTAATTAAACATACTTTAAGTATTTATCCTGATAAACTGGAATTAGAAACATCTATTATATACTCCAATGTATTTTTACTTACTGTTTTACTGTTTGAAAAAAAGAAAAACTGAAAATCAGCAATGCTGTCCACAATGCATAACACTGTCGTGTAAAAAGTCCACAATATTTCCTGACTCTATCAGGACTTCTCTAATGCATAAGCTGACAATATGTATTTTTAGAGTAGTGCAGGAAAACAGAGAAGCCCCCCCGCCCCCAGCCCCCCTCCCGGATTAGATCCAACTTTCAGATGACTCACCAAGCAAAAATTCCTCAAATTATGCAGTAGGTCTTCTTATAAATAGTAAGAACAGCTAAAACTACTCATCCTGACTATGTGTCAATGGGTCTTTTCTACTGCAAAAATAATTACAGAGTTGAATAAATACAAATAGCAAAATATTCTCCTAAGAAACCTGGTTTTAAAGTAAAAGATACCAAGGCTGATAGGGATCTGATATAGATTTAAAAATAGCTTAAATCGAACATGTTGTTTTATATTGGTAAATATAAAACTCTAAATTAAAAAATCCAGTTTTTATTAATTTTCTTTATCCTTAGCTAGAAGTGTTTTGGAAAGTGGCAGGTAATCTATTTTTTTGTATTCAGAAATACTTTATGACCTCAAACTTCTAGCAATGTAATTATTTCTGTTAATTAAGCTTATGATATAAAACGGTATTATAGAAATACTAACTATATCATTTGGACAACAGTAAATATAATATTCTATCTTTTTTAAAACAAATCATAAATTACTAAAGATTATGACAAGTTAAGTATAATCTTACTAGTTACCAATATTGAAACTTGTTTCTCTTTATGAAAACTCAAGCTATTTTCAATATATTGATTTGAATATGTACTCTGGAGAATTTACGAAAATGTTCTAAGAAAATATAGAAGAAAGTTAAGCCACATGTTGGCTATCTATAATCTCTGCTTCAAACTCTAGAGGAATAATTTAAAATGAGACACTCAATGTTTCTATTAATGAAAACAATGTGGACTGTTCCATAACCATTTGTATTCATACATTAATAATATTAATAACAAATCTTCCTTATACTATGTTTAGTTAAATACCACCACTTATAAAGAACATAAATATTCAAATTATAAATGAGATTTTATAACACATTGAAAATAAAAATACAGTATATACCTCATATATTTTAGTCACTTAAAGAATTTTAAATTATAAAAGTATTACATATTTGCTTGCCTAAAAACATGGTATATAACAGAAAATTGTATGCTACTATTGGATTCAAGGCCACCGTTAGAAATGGTAACTACGTATTTGTCCTACATTGTATAATAATCGATTTTCCCAGGGACTACTGACGTTCCTCACTAATCTACTGAGATGCTTCCATTCACTACTGAGTAACTGGTAATTCTTCAAACATCTTCCTCACACACGTTTCCACTTTCCAGTGGCAGACTTTTTAACAAACTATAGAAATGATCCCTGAAAGTACAGTCTTCAGTGGCTGACTTTTTATCTGTCAGATACTCAGAAAAGACTAAAGGAAGCCTGGAAAGCAAATTACCAAGCCTATCACATCTGCATTTTAAAAAAAAAAGTGTAACTTAAGTCAATAGGTTTTGGTTAAGTATGGTTTATTATTATCCTGTAGAATAAAAATAAAGACTAATATTAAGCAGGGACCTTATAGTGGCTATTTTCCTCAACAACTTTTTCTTATTTCGAGATATACAGAAATTTTTTGGGTGGCCAAGGCCCCTAAAAGTCTGAAAAGGTATATAACTAATCTATAATATATAACTAATAATTAGTATAATATATAACTAATAATTAGATATAACTAATCTATAATAAATTTAACCAGAAAAACAAAACCTCTCTGAATTATAATTCAAAATTCAACCTTATTCAAAAACAAATAAAGTTTAGTTAATTCATAGGCTGATTTGAACTTAATATAACTGATCGCTTCTCGGCCTTTTGGCTAAGATCAAGTGAACTTAATATAACTGAGCACACAACATTTTGGTCTTCCCTCCTAGACAGGATATAATTCACATATACTCAGATTAATTTGATAAATTCAAATACCCAAATGTGGAAACAGTCAAGAAATCAGTTGAACCAATAGTCTTTTCATAAACATCATTAATGAAGGAGCTATCAGTAGAACTGGCCACAACACTGGTACCAGACACGGATATGCAGTACCTGAGCTGCTAACTCATTATTACATAGTAGTTTGAAAATATGTGCTACATTAGGGCTGTGTTTATTTTACAACGGACTCTCCATCACACCAGGAAGAGAAAGAGTACAGGATGCAGTGGGCCACCCTACTAATTCCCTATTCTAGAACTTTCCAAATCCAAGAATTCTGGATTTAAGGTGTTAATCAATACCAATGATCATGAAGCTGGCAGGTAAAAGTAAAAAGTGTGTATCTATCACAGACTTTCCCTTTCTAAGTTACTATTTTAGAAGGTACATGAAAATCAGTGCCAACAACGGCAGCTAGCCCACTGCCTCTTAACTGAGGAGTGAGTACATACACATGTACATTGGTGTTGCGGTGCAGTACGGTTTAGAAAAATTCCAGACCTTTCCACAAACACGTTCCCCACTCTGGGCATGTGAGAATCCTGCAGATGGCTGGCCCGTTTCAGACTGAGAAACACAGGGCACAGGAAAACACTGGCAATCTGTTATCAACGCACACATAAAGAATGTGACAACCATTTTTTACATCTCAGATATATCTCAGAATGTAACTATTTATTAACATTAGTTCTCCAAATCTATAAATGTAAAATAGGGGTTTCCTTTGAACCACATACAAATATCCAAGATTTCTCCAAAACTGATTTACATAAAATTATAAATCTATAACTTGTCACAAATCATTTTTGAAATCTGCATTTAAATTATCATTTTTTTCTATATAATGAAAATCTCTGAGAAATTTCTACATATTTGCTTATATCAGATTCTTATTTAGGAATTCATTTACTTTGTATATAATCAATTTAGAGAGCATACTTTAGGACCATTTTTTCCCCACAAAAACAAAATAAAAGATACCTTATAATTTTAGCAGTTCAGTTACAGAACTTTATATGAACATTCCTAAAGCTTTGCGGCCAAAGCCAAAAACAAACAACAAAAAAAGAAAAAAGAAAAAAAACCCCACAGAAAAGCAGACAGCACCAGCAGGAGCAGCAGCACGCAGCATGCGATAAATGGAACAATACGTCACAAAAACGCCAGCATGTTCTGCGACCACAGGCAAAGAGGACAAGAGAGAGGGCGGAGGGCATCGGGACGGGGACACGGAGTGCGAGAGTCTCTTACACGTCTGCCTTTGCTGGCTGGAGTGCAGGACGGGGAGCGCTTCAACAGAGAAAGGAGGAGACCGCAGGTTACAAACGCCGACACTCGGGCTCTCAATGCCTACCACTGCACGCCACTGTGCCGACACACGAGGTGTATGAATACACATACAGAGACACATTTTAACAGGGGGAGAGGACATTTTTTTCAGGAAAAACTGCAGGGCAGGATAGTACAGAGACCTTTGCTCAGACTAGAGGTAACAGTGACACGAAGTTTTCACTGGACCTTGTATTGTACAGTGACCCACAAAATAACACTTCATCAAGTGATGGACAATTTCTTTTCTAGAAAGGTTGGTAGTAGCAACTTGAAATGTTAGAACAAAAAGGATCTCAGTAATTCTGATATACAACAGTAAGCATTTAATAAAATATTTCATCAGTCTTGCCTAAGACATTTACCAACCAAATTCTTACTTTTTTCAAAGATGATTCTTTTAAATAGAAGCTAAATAAGGCCCTCAGAATTAATAATGGATTAAAACAAAAAGTTACTTCATCGGTATTGTCCATCCTGACTAGATATTAGGCTTAGACAAAAGAGGGACCCTCACCTTTCTGTCATTAAGGACTAAGTAATTGGGCAAAATTAACAGTAACGATAAGTAGGTAACAATTACATCAACATATTTTTCAGGTTTTTGAAGCTGTGATGCTCACCAGTAGAGCTTCACAAATATGAGCCATATCTACTCAGGCAATGTCCTATATTCACTTCAAACTAACGTTCTGAGGGTTTACAATGTGTCAAGTACTTAAAGGATAAAGAGGCACAGCAGGTCACAGACTGGTGGAAGACAGCAAGCCATCAATAGTGTCATAAATGCTACAGCAGAGATATGTACAAAGTCCATACGGAAACCTGGAGGAGGGTGCAAGACTTTTATGGGGACCTGGAGGAAGGAATTTATAAACTGAGTCAACAGGACTTACAAAAGATTTTGGAGAAAACTACAAGGGTGAGAAACATCACTCAAGAGTACCAGTTTAATCTGTATGTAACTCTGGCAGATTGATAAACTGTTACTTCATTCTACAGGAAACTGGAATGGAAGGCAACTTGAACACTGTGTCCCAAAGTGCTGGCGGCAAACCAGAATTAGAAGGCCTGCAGGCTCTAAACAAGTTTTCTTGTTATTTGGTTCAGTCCATCTTAAGTCTCAGATTTAAAGCCAGTTTTATTCCCTCAATTATTCATGGGAAGTGCCTGTCTCACCCTCTGTGAAAAAGAGCATGAACAACTCCAAGTAAATATATTTCCACCAAACTAACAAGTCAAAACTCTCTTAAAATTATCTCTGCATATGAAGGACACACGTGTTCTAAGCTGGCAATGTCTAAAACTAACAATGGTGCCAAACCACCCTAGTAATAACGTTCTTTCCAAAGTGTCTTCCTAGAAATTATACAACTATTTTTGTGTTTTCAATAGAAAAGGACAAATTATAGTTTTTCCTTAGGGTGCAATTAGAGGAAAACACACACTCTCTCTCTCCCCTCCCCACCCCGACACCATGGTTTTCTATAAACATGAAACTGGTCTCACAGCAAACACGGGAAACCAGTACATTGTCTTAGCATGCAACTACATAAAACTTAAAACTGTTTTACATCTGGGTCTATCAATTGCCACCAGAACTTCAAGGCTGACTATGGAAGTAAGTAAACAAGGAGAAACCAAAAGAAGTCATTTATCTTATGGACATATAATTTGGCTAATAGAATTTAAGGTTCAGTTAATGAATTCCAGAATCGTATTAACTAAAATACTGAAGAGGCAAAAAATGATGTAGTCATGATTCTTTTCCTCTAGACTGCCTAAATATATTCTAATATATGATAAGCAATAAAAATATGTATAATAATGTATAAAATAATATACAATATAACACTGCCTAAATTAGAAAAAGACTGCAAATAACAATTTTTGAAATAAAAGAATTTCAAGTTGGGTTCTGTTTAATATGTGGATGAAAGTTTTAAAAAACAAGAACTGAAGGAGGAAATTCAGGAATGACAGAATTTCTCAGAAGAATCTAGGCCACGTTTTGGTCATAGGATTAAAAAATCTTTACAATGTATGTTTTAAAATTCTGTCTTCCACTGATTGTCCCATGTGGCCAGCTTCCCCAGAGACAGCTATAACTGCACTGCCACACCTGTTTCCGCGACTGGTTCAGACAGAATATGAAAGAAACTACAGGAGAAAACAATGTTAAAAGCAAGAGACGAATGAATGAAGCTAGTAGCCAAGACCGAAAAGAATATTTTGGAGCCAAGAGTAGAACTCAGCTTCTCAATACATTCAGACTACTTGCTTCTCTTAATCTGACAGAATTCAAGGAGAAAACAACACTAGGGACCAGACAGGTGGACTGTAAGTGCCGTCTCTGCTCCTTCAGGTTCACCCTCATATTTAGAGCTTCAATTCCTTGATTTACTTTTTTCTCAGAACATAGAGTAAGACGATCTTCAAAAAGCAAGTTGGTAGGTTCTCATTTGCCCGTGAAATAGCTAACTTCCACTCTTGCAAACTTGGCCTGAGCAAAGAGCATGTGGAATTGCAGGGTGCACTGGGCAGGCATGTGGGACTGAGAGAAAAGATGAGGGCAGAACAGGGAAGAGTTTCCAAAGCAGAAGGAACCCACTCCTCACGCGGGAATGCCTTCCCCAAGGGACCGCTCGTCTTTCAAAATGAACTACACCCCCCTGGATCTGCTCTACGAAGAACGTCGTGTACAAACCCTTCACCACCACTTCCCTACTCCCCCAAAGCTGGAGGAAGTCTCTTACTAATGGGAGAGCGCTGGGACAAGCAGTAGTTGAAACTGCAGGAGTAAATAGTGTCCAAGGCTCTTTCTCCTTCAAAAGCCTGTGATTCCACATGCGCAAAAGCCCACAGGCCCAAGTCCTCCTGAGATCCAGAAACAGACTGTTGAGGACATGCTCTGCTTTGCCTGCATCAGAGGGGAGGAGGGGGCGGGTGTCAAGCGTCAAAACTCCTGTTCTGTCAGGGACACTCTTATGCACGGCAAAGAGATGTCTGCATCTCTTTTCTAAAGTTACGGTGTTCAGTGTAACTTAAAAAAAAAAAAAAGACATCTTGCCCCAAACACCTTCCCATATTGCCCCAAATCCTAGTGCCCATTTGAATTCTGAATTAAGAGGCAAAACACACTGAGAAATCATGGGAGGCAGGAGAGTGTGTGAACTGTGTCAAGTAAAGGGATTACAGTTTTACAGACCAGTGCAGGAGGCCAAGGGGAGCAACAGCTGGCGGGGAGGAGGGCCGTGGGGTTGAAAGAAGCCGAGGGCGGCCTGAGGGCACGAGGCCACTGGGAGCAGATGAAGGTCAGAGAGGTGTGGGCACCAAAAGCACCTTGATTGCGGCCATTTTGCTTAATACTAGCCTCACTCCCTCCTATACCTACAAGTTTCAGCTGTGATGAACATTTTAGGTCTCCAACATAGTTTTTTTCTTTTCTACAGCCACGAGATAGAAAACAGAAAAGAATGACCCGAGATGATGTGTTCTGTGGGTCAGTTATGAGTTAGAGTCTACTTCCTCCAGAGGACAAGCACGTAATGTAAGCACCACGCACAACAACCTAACTAGTTTGGCACAAAGAACAATCAAGATCTGTTTTATTCCTTAAGAACTCAAATGCCCAAGAGAAAGGGAGCAACAGAGTAGACAGACTGCTGTACTAAATATCCTGGGTGCTGAACCCAAGTGTGCCAAAGACTGACCACCATCATTCTGGAAAGGGTGGTCATGGTAATACAACAATAAAGAGAGACAAGAGCATTATGCCATAAAATACAAATTAGGAATACAAAATGTTTTTTTAAATGGGAGCTCACTGCTCGCCGGCTGCTGGCCTGACACGTGAAACCCGCTCTCCCAGGGCTCTGTGTCCCAGCAATGCTGGGGGAGGCGCGGGGCAGAGGGCTCTGTGCTGAAGAGCTAAGAAGGCTCTGACGTGAAACCGACCTGACAGGCAAGGAAGGAAGCTACAGGGAACACAGGAAGGGCGGGGGAAGAGACCTATGGAGAGTAAGGAAATATAACCAGTATTACTGAGAACATCACATGCATTTTAAAAAAATTCTCAAACAGCCACATGAGATTAGTACTATTGTTATCCCTATTTGTCCACTGAGCAAAGAAAGGTCAGGTAATTTGCTCCAAATCATATACATAGAAAAAGGACCAGAGGCAGAAGTCGAGTCTATTTATGTGCTTAACAAAGAAAGCGGGAGAAGAGAGCTTAGGAAGCAAGTGACGGAAAACGATGCCTTTTAAGAGCTGGGACCTGAATGACCAAGACTCAGGAGCCATCGTGAACTCAACTTTTTCCTTAGTGACACAGGCCCCTTGTAGTGCTTCAACGTCTAGTTTCACATCTGAACGGAGTTCTGAGGCAGGTGAAGGATAAGAAAGGGTGCTCCTGGGAGAAAAGGGGGAGCAGGGAGCAGTGACCACGGCCCAGTGGTGGGGGTGGAAGGCAGAGCTGAGAGTGGAGACAGGATGGGGGCCGCGGATGTCTGCGCTCCCTCCTGCAGGCCCTGTGCTGAGAAGAGCTGCCCCATCTGCCCAAACACGTGCTACTCTATGTTTTACCTTCAGGGATTTCTGTGGGGCAAAGGAGTGTAGAGAAGAGCTCGTCAGAAAGAAAAATGAAAATGGTTTTCTAGTGGGAAGAACTAAAATAATTTATTCAAACTTCCTATTCTTTTAAAGGTGAATGATAGCTATATGGAAATACCATAGTGAGTATTTTCACATAGTAACACAGACGCCAGATTATAGCATGCAATACCATCTCACATCAAGAGAGCTCTCTTTTGATTGCACTAAACTGGAACAATTACTTGTCTTAAGAACAGTAAATAGTTTCCATTTAGAGGGCAAAGACGCACACTTTGGTATAAAGATTTCAAAGATATCAAATATCACTTTAAAAATAATTTTAAAAAGTCTAGATCAAGTTTCCTTTAGTGGAAAATTATGCTAAATATTCTTCTGAATATAATAATTATATTTAACAAAATGCAAAAATAAAACACTTAAAGAATCTCCCTTGGTTAAAAAAACAGTTCTATGTACAATATTTGAATACAAACCAATTTGACTTCCTAATTTCTGGAAAGACTGAATGCTTAACATGATAATAAAATGCTTTATGACAATGATTACTGTGCCATTTAACATAGAACAAAGAGAGTGTTTATGTCAAGTGTTTCTGTAAAGAGAATGAATGATATTCATCAGGAACTTCAAAATTATTAAATGTATAGAATTTAGGAGAAAATGATAATGTAGTCAATTTACAGTGCGTACAGTACATATTGAACTAAAGTCACTTTCCACAGTAGAAGAGAAATTCTGTCAGCATTAAAAATTGATTTGTGCTCAATTACTGTGTTTCTATAAAATCTATCAGAAGAAAAACTTGTCATATTTTCTATTTATATCACCAGAGGTTTACTTTTGATTAACAGAGAAATTAAAGTGTTGAAAAAAGATGGGGAATGTGAAATAGAAATCACCATGAAAAATAAAAATGAGCAGTTATTTTTATACATATATATCTATATTGTGACCATAATTAAATAAACATTCCAATTTTCAGAACTGCGGCAAAGAATGGAAACATACAGATTCTTTGATGGCCAAAGAATTTTTCATTAAAGTACATTTTTACTTTATTATGTTTCATAATGATACACAATTACATTTAAGATAAAAAAGAAGCAAATTATGGCTCACAAATAAATCATCAAGTATGATATTTCTAAAACTGTCTGCATTAGGCAAATTCTTCATATCAATTCACTGATCTCTTTTACTGAAGGATGCATTGGTTTGAAAATCAAAGACTTACGTCATCCAAAAAATCAATCAGTGAAGATGAGGAAGAAGAAAAGGAATCCTATTTAACGAATACAGCAATAAAAAAATAGAAAATATGGATGAAGCAATTCAGTAAGAACAAATAATAAATCAAAAATTTCGTAAAACAAATGACATTAATTCAAACAAATAAATGAAAAAGCAGTCACTGTTATTGTTTCTCAAGAAACTCAGAAATTCACTAATTACTTTTAAACAGTGATTCTTATTCCCATTCCCAAAGGAATGAAATATAGTTCATATACTGTGTCCAAAATGTAATAAAATGGAGCGCATGGCAAATCAATCATCCAATTCAATGTAAGCATTTCCAAAGGTAATGACTAAAAGAAAGAGACAATCTCTGCCTCTGACGGTCCCCACTGAACAACTATACTCTCTGAGGGAGCGACTTTGTCACCCTGGTCACTACTGTGTCTCCAGCACCTCGGAAGGTGACTTGCACAGAGATCGACAATTACTTGTTGAATAACGATATAATCACTAACTTAAATTTTCTGAGGCAAAAGTACACTTTATATGACAAAGCGCTTTTTTTAGCAAAGAATTTACGTATTAAGGAATGATAAAAAGGTCATATAATCATTATTTCATTAAAATGGAAACTGCCTAATACATTCTATATAATGCTTTCTGAAAAGCATTCCGCTTGCACACTTCTGAAAACTGAACTCATGCGGAGCTAGAACCAGCACTGCCCTGCTGTGAGCTTTTGACATTTCCAACGGCTTTCTACTGCGACTCTATGCTTTGGAGAAAAAAGGAAGTGTCAAATTATTTCAAAAGTCAGGATTTGTTCTGCACTTACAGTTTTCTCAGGGGAAGAGGGGAAATTGCTTTTAAATCTTATCACTCCTGCATGTTGACCTTTCTTACGTGTTTTATTAAATAAAAAGCAACTGTAGTTTACATAAGAATTCAGAACATATTCCTTTCCTAATATGTTTTTAAATATATAAGAGTCTAGGTCCTCTTATATGGAATTCAATAAAACAGTTTTATTACAAGTGAATTTTAAATCACAAAGTGATTTTTAATTTGACCCCAATGGATATTTGAAAAGCTTAATACTTACTTCAAATTGATCCAGAGCATCGGTAGGCGTATTCAAAAATGCCAAGAAAGAATGCTGTGAGTCTTGGTGCTCTATACCTAGAAGACAGCAGCAACTTTTCTTAAAACTAGAACAACTGAAACTAATTTTCATGGATAACCTTTCCTGTCTAAATCTATTAAAAGCTGTTTGCAAACTAACATATTTTAAAGCTGGTCAATATTAGCTCTACATATTTAAAAAACCAAATTACACTAATGTTTCTTGGAATATCGTTTAATAGTTAAATTATATCATTCTCCATGAAACACCACTTTCTTGAGTACTTAAATTTCTTTCTTTTCCCATATAGTACATTTAAATAAACACATGAAATCTTTTGGTAATCTTGAGAGAATTTTAAACATAGAGCCCTGAATGTGTCTGATTTTTCTAAGATATTTTATACCAAATAACACACGGAAATACTCTTATCAAGCACATAGTATGCACTAACATAATCTTTTATAAGAAAATAATGCAGTTATAAAACAAATGTATTTAGTTATGAAAAAAAACTTTTGTTAAGGCCTCCGATTTTAATATCTGATTTCAGGTATTTTTTTATTGACAGAATGAATGCATATCTCTTGGCTACGGTATTAACTTTAAATGCATAATTTCCAAAATAATTCTTAAAATATATGTATAATGATAAACACTGGAAAGGAAAAAGCAGAAATAACCAAGCACATATTTTGGATTTCCATATCCTCAGGAACTGCCAACAACTAATGTTCATGCCTTCCATATTGCTCTCTAATAACAGACCACAGGTGCCCGATAAGGCAGCATGTTCAGGAGTTCTTTCAGTCAACAAATTTAAATAGGCTCTATTTATTGAGAGCCTACTATGTGCAGTTCGTCTAGATACTGGGAATATAATAATAGAGAAGAAAAAAAAAGAACCTTGTCCTCATTATGTAAATATTACATTATTTAAGTAGTATACTGTTACCACATATAGCAACATGTTATATCCTACAAGTTCAAAATAAAAATAAAAAGTCATAGGTTAACATCTTTTCAAAAGAGAGCGATGTGATTAAGTTTTTTCTTTCACAAGTTCAGGTCTACTCTACAATGATACAGTCAACATCATCTTGTGTTGTAAGTCACACTCTGCCTGGTCTCTTTCCACATAAACTGTCCTAGGGCCACACGTCCTCCACGTCTCATATTCTTTCTCCTTTGCTCACTAAATAATTCAGTTCCCTTCCATTCTTGCTGTATGAAGCCCTGCTTGACTCTCACTTCTTCACGATGCCTTGTGCTCCTAATCTGAGTTCCCACTTCACTTTCTCAGGGTTCCTTCTTTTCTTGTCCACCAGGAACTTTAATCAACAAATTGCACATCTACTATTTGTAATGGCTTTTCCACGTTAATTCCTTTATGTGATTACCTTCTTTCTTCCACGGTTTTATAGCAGATGCTGAGACCTAACCGGCTTTATGTCACTGTGTGTCGCAGGGTGGGAAACGCAGGCAAGCAGGCAAGCGTAACACAAAGCCCGTTACCTGGGTCAGTGTTCAGGCAGGGCTACCGACTTTGTCGGGAAAATGAATTTCTCATAACTGCGTATGACAGACTCCTTCATTAAGAAAGCATTCTGAATTTCTTTTTATTACATTTTTACCTTATTAATGCTCACATTATGGAAAGAAAGTTTAAGTTCATGTAAGAAAGCTACCAAGCATTCTTGAGTTGCTCTTCACATTAATGGGAAAAAATGCTTAAGTAATGTTTTTAAGAAAATGGGAACAGATCCAGGGAAACTCACAGGGCAAGCAATTTAAGAATCAAACTTGGAAGACACTGAAATGCCCAAATAATTCTTTATCTTTGAATTGCCTTGTAATACTGGATTAGATTAAACTTTAGCTATTTCATACATTGCTTCCTTAACTGCCCTGGGAGTGAATCCCCTACATCATGTGAGAACAGTAAGTATAAAGTATATTATAAAATAATTTTTTTTCAGATCATAAAAATTTTATTCGTGAAATAGTCCATGGCACTGAAAAAAGAGTTAAATTTTATGATAAGGGAGTTCTTCTGTTACAATCAACTCTTTAAACAACGTATCTTAAGTAAAAACAAAAGGACTCAGATACCCATTGACCAAAATGTGTGTGTGTGTGTCTCACACACATACACACACAACGTAATGCCAGAACTGCTTAGTCAAACAATTCTTCCACCTACACAATAAGCTTCATAACAGAATATTAAGTTCTGATCGATGCAAAAAAACATTCCCATACCCTTTTCAGATCTAAGTTCTTCAGTGTCCTTTATCAGTTGTTCGATTTCTGAGAGTAGTTCCAAGTTCTTCTTCTCTGAATCTTTTAGTTTACTTAAATAAGGGGAAGAAAAGGAAAAATGTCATTATTTTTTCTGCTGGTTGGTGAGCTATCATTAATTGGGTGAACTTATTTGGTCCAAATGTCAGCCATGCTAAATTAGGGAAATACAAATTATAAGGAAGAGCAAACTTAGGCTATCATCTACTTTTTTTTTTAAATAGAGTCTTTTTTTATTGATTGATTTTAGAAAGAGAGAGGAGGGGAGACAGTGAGAGACATCAATCTGTTGTTCCACTTATTTATGCACTCACTGGCTGATTCTTGTGCGCCCTGACCAGGGTGGAACCTGCGCCCGTGGCGTATCACGATGACACTAACCAGCCAAGCTGCCCTGCCGGGGTGGGGGGCCTATCGTCTACTCTTGGGTCGGTGAGGCTCCACTGGACACGGCTGGGCTCACCGGGTTATACACTCTGCTTGGCACAACAACAGAGTTGAGTAGACAGAGATGACACAGTCCAAAACTACTTACCATCTGGACTTTGAGAGAAAAAGTTGCTGACCCTGAGCTAAATTATTAAATTTAAAAAAGGCATAAAATCAAAAGTTAACTTTAGTCTGTTAACTTCTCTCATAGAGAAACACGAAAGTAGAGCATACGTGTTTATAATTTCTAGCTTGACTTACGTCCCTGATTTATGAACAAATTCATATGTCTTAGGCATCAGGAGGAAAGCAGAGTTATTCTAAACTACCACACAGAGAATGACATTTTCTATGCTGGGATCCAATTCATGAATATGAAAAAAAAGTTTGTTTTTTTCCCCCATTTTCATGCCACACAAACAAACTTAAGTAAAGCATACTTAATTTCTGTCTAGATTACTTGTAACAAAACTTTATAATTCAACTGGGCTGCCATGTACCCAGCCTCTGATTTGATTAAAAACATTAATGACTACAGTTTAAAGACTAAGGCTTCATACTATTCAAAATTGAATTTATGGGACTATATTCCTTTTTATAACTAAACACCTTTGGAACTATGGGTATTCTGACCACTAAAAATTGTTTTAAATTTTCATTTACAGCATGAGCTTCTTATTGTTCCTCTATGTCACCTACACTAACTTGTTCTTGAACCATGTTTATATCTAATCCAATTATGATTTTCATCTTCTCATCTACTCAGGTTGTAATTTGCTCTACTGTAGTACTAAGAACTTAGGGAGTGTATTCATTAGCTAACTTTCCCAGAGGCTATGGCCTATATTTTATTTATTTATATATTTTACACATAAAAAGAACATAAACGACAATCGAAATATAATATACCATTATGAAATTTACCATCAACAGAACTTTAATTTCTAAAGATTTACGGTATAGGCCAGAATTTTCAGATGACTGTATTTTGCTTTTGACTACATGTTGCATTTTTATACTAATATATATTCTTGAAAATGAGAGAAGCAGAGATTTAATGGAATAAAGTCTGAGAGTCAACTAAATTTTACAAATACAGGGAAAGGTGAATAACAGAACATCAATTGGTACTAGTAATTCCACTTATGGACAAGCCTGAGGAAAACAAGGCTGTCTTACAATCCCATCACTGCATAAAAGGTTTGAAAGCATCTATTCACTTTCAAATCTTCATGATTTTCTCTGGCCATCACTTTCAAGAAAACTGTGATAGGAGACTAAACACGTAACTTCTCTCCAAATACTTGGGGACCAAGGCAGCAGTCACTCTAGTAGGACCGTGTGACCCAGTCTCACCATTCTGTTATGATGTTGGATGCTTTAACTTTATTCAGCTCTTCTTGGATGGCCTGTTTGGCTCTTATTTCTGCGTCCAGAGCTGACTGTAACTCCAGTCGAGCTGACATATCCAGTTTTGCAAAACGACGCATTTTCCAGGGCATATCCTATAAAATAATATGATTGTTTTTAGCTCAATTCAATTTTTTACATTAAATTTAGTAATCCAAGTGAAGTTGGGAACTACTTAAAAGCATGATCTTTCTCTGATAACAAAACGGAATAAAAAGACTGCTTGTAAAAATATATTTTTCATTAAATTCAGAAATAACCATAGACTCACATATAAATGAGTTTATTTTTCATAGTTAGTAGCGATAATGGCTAGCCATGCAAAGTACAGCTCAGCAGCTACGTGTTGTAATTCCCTAACCTAGAAAAGACGTGAACTGATTTCTCATGAGACACTTAACACTAGGCTAAAGCCTAGACAAACTGATGCAGGTACTTAGATCGGCTGCAGGGTCTCTGCGCCTTCCCTGCCCCCGTTAGGACAAGTGTCTGTGCAGGATGGCAGCTTACTGTGGCGCGTGTGCCCAAGCTGGAGTTTCTTAGCGCTTCTAACTCTTCAGTCATCTTAGAAGCCAAGGCCTGAAGATATCCTCGTGCATCCTTTTCATCACTGACCCTACAATACATATGTATAAGGACAGAGATAAGGTACAAAAGCAAAATGAAAAGAAAAATTTCAGTGAGATACACATTATTTTAAAGCATCATAAAGAAATAAGCTAAAAGTGAGAGGAATTTAAAGATGTTCTCAAATACCTTCTTTCAAAAGTTCTACCATAGTACTGGGTTGGCCAAAAAGTTCGTTTAGTTTTTCTGTACAATGGCCCTCGTAATACCTAGTTGTCTTTAAATTCATTCAAAACAATTTCGTTAGATTGTACTGTGACAGCTGTCACATCAGTGTGTATTTAAAAACTTAATCAAAATTGGTGAATTTTTGTGCAGTCATTTTAGTATTGAGGATGGAAGGAAAAACACATTTTCAGTGTATTATGCTTTATTATTTCAAGAAAGGTAAAAACACCAACTGGAACACAAACAAAGATTTGTGCAGTGTGTGAAGGTGCTGTGACTGATCAAATGTGTCAAAAGTGGTCTGCAAAGTTTCTTGGTACTATTAACATTTTGGCCAAATAATTCTTTGCTGTGGGGCTGTCTTCTGCATTGGAAGATGTTTAGCAGCATCCCTGGCCTCTACTCACTAGAATCCAACAGCGAGAGATAGCCAACATACTCAAAATTTCCAAATCAATACAGTTAATGGTAAAAATGAAAAATGTGTCTTTTATTTTACAAAAGAAACTAAGGTCTTTTTGGCCAACCCAATACTACTATCTCTCAAGAACTGGAAGAGGTTTATTGAACTCTTCAGTTATGTACAAATTAAAGCTGGCCATGTTTAAGAAAGTCCAAATTAGTTATATCTGATAAATTAGTAAAACTTCACCCATGAACCACAGAATACTTTTATCTAACATTAAACTCCCCCCTCATGATTTCCAAAGATTAAGATTTCTCATTAATTATATTCTGCCAGTTTATGTTATAAATACATAGCACACCCTTCTTAAAACTGAAGTAAGCTATATTTAGAGAGTTTAGTTTAAAATAGCATATTCTGCAAAACTCAAAGTTATACTGTAATAAAGCTCTCTGTTTTCTAAAATGGTAAATAATCAAAGAGAAAAGTTTACTGAAACTCAGTTTCTATTTACTGTCTTTTAAGACTATCTTGCTGGTGTAGCCATTATGATTTTAGATAGAAATGGTTTCAAATCATATTCAGTAAAACAAATTCCACATACTAGAATTTCTCAAGAGAAAGTTTGCTTTTTGTTACATTTCTTCCAAAACAAGGGGAAGACCAGGAGCAGGGAGTGCCAGCAATATGAAAATCTGCAAAAGGTCCTGTTCTCAAGAATGAAAATCATTTGTGTACAGAAAGCTATGATGCCACGAAGAAAAAAGTTGAAATCTGCAATGCTCAGAAGTATATTCTAATATATTTTGGGGAAGACTATTTGCTTTGTGCAGGGTGGTTATTTTCAAAGGTAAAATTCAGGCCATTGAATAGCTATGAGGAAAGTATATTTCAGGAAGGTTCATATGTATCTGTGATGCAGACAGGATACAGATTTAAATCTTGAGCCTGTTTTAAGCATCTCTAGGCTTAGACTTCTGAGGAGTCAAGGGACAATTCGCGTCCCAGACGGGATGGAGCAGAGCAGTGCATGTGCAGGTGCCATCACACGGTACAGAATAGTGGCCTGTTTACAGCTTAGGAATTGTTCACTTCTGTATTTTTCCATTTAACAGTTTCAGACTGTGGTTGACTGCAGGTAAGTGAAACATGGAAAGCAAAATTGCAGATAAGTAGGGGTTACTGCATATTACAAGTTTCCAAAGTTTTGTTTTGGCATAACTTGATTTTTTAATATACCACACTAAAAAAAGTAAATAGCCTGAGACTCTTGACCTTTAAGCTTGGATAGCATATCTCAGAGTTAATTTTCAAGTAGGTGAGACCTTTGAAAACAGGGAGTATATATTTTCTTTTAGCCTATTAAGTATTTAATAATTTATTTAATACAAGACCATATCTAAATAACAGCTTTTAAGCAAAGTGACTTCCTTGTATTCCTGATTCCTTCTGCATATTTCACTTGAATATGAAAAATATAAAGAGTATTTTCTGGAATTACATAAAAACTTTCATTTTCATTCTGTCTCCAATCCTTTCCAGAGAGTCCACATTTAGAGCTCCTCCCTTTGCCAGGACCCCTTCCATTCCACCTGGACCCCCCAGGCCGGTCACTGGGAAGGGCCAGTGGTCTAGGAGCTCCGGCTCTGGCCAGACCGGGCTCATCTTCTATGAAATCATTTTCAGCAATTCCTTAATTATAAATTTGATTTCTTAATAAGGGAGTTACAAATAAATAGTCCTAACTTTTGATATAAACTTGGCTAAAGTAAAAATGATTTTGCTCCAGAAATGTAGATATGACGACGAGGATGTGAATTAAACATGAATGAAGCATTCAACTGCACCGATAAGAACACAACCGCACTTCCACAGTGGGCCGTTTTCCGTTAGCTCCTCAGTCACTGAGTAGTCACATTATTAAGCCCAAGATGAGTTACCATAACAGCTTCACAGTTCAGCCAATATCAAGATACTTGAGTCATTTGGTTAAGATTTCTTAAAAAGACAGTGTTTATTCATTTTTGATTTTAAGAAGGGGGCTATTAATCTGGGATAAGTAAGGAAAATGGAAAGAAATGTGTAAAGAACCAAAATAAGAGCACAAGAAACTAAAATGTCCTCTAAATGATTGGTCTACAAATATATGAAGAAATGACTTGCTTTCAGATAAATTAAACAGCCATGACTCACCAAAAAGTAAAAAACTTAGTAAATGTAAAAAGTTAAACTATTTTCATTAGAAACAAAGTCTCCACTGGATTCCACTTTCTTCATGTACTATAAAAATATACCAATTTTTACAAATATCAGAATCATTTTAATGAATAAATTAATATGAAGGTTACTAAAGTAATTATTCCACATTAAATCCCAAGAGCTTAACTTAAAGAACAGCTGATGAAACTACACTGCAACCACTTAAGCCTTTTAGGAAGCCACGTGTGAATCCATCTGCTGTGATCATGAAAGAAGTGATCGCAGCACCTCTCCAGTTTCCCGGCGTTTCTCTAGGACTTTTGTTCCCTAAAATAATCTCAAGGACAGCAATTTTGATCTCAGAAAGAAACATCTGTAGCTAGTGAATGACTTTCTTCTGTTCTTTAAGGACTCATAGTCTTAGGAGAGAAAAGCAATTTCTTTTCTTAGAAAGAAATGCCAGGTTTCAATGATGCTGTGTAAAAGCTGACATGGGGTATCTGCTGGGGTTATGGAACGTAATGGAAAACACAGTAGAATGCAGATCAGTAATAAATAACATATCAGTAATAAAACTGCTTTTACAGTAACTTTTTCACACCAAAAAATAAGGTAACTTGTTAGCTGCCTCCTGGAATTCATAGCAACTTGAGCATATGTGCAAAATCACCCATAAAAACACATTTAAATGAGTACTCACCACTGAATTATTTCTGTGATTTGGGCTTCCCAATGTGCCACTGATTCTTTCTTGTCTGCCAGGTCTTTCACCTCTTCTTCCAGCTGCTGGTTGCGCATGCCTAAGTTCTCGTACAGAGTGGTGAGCTGAAAGGCAGTTTCGAGACACGTGTGACTTTTACAAACTGGAACTCAGGTGCTCAGATGCCTCTTGTTAAATCCTAGATTCACCCTATTCCTTCTGGTCACTGATTCGGAAACATCAAGTACTCCACAAATTCTCCTTCGGCCTTTGCTTTTTTTCTTTACTCCGACACCGGATAGGTCCCATTTATGAATATCTTCCATTTGCCTGAAGAACTCTCCAGTTCTGCTGGTAACAGTATCTCTCATTTTCTGCCTGAAAATGTCTCTATGTCACCTCTTTAAAACAACTTACAAAGGATTTTAAGCATGTGTAAGAATGGACGAGCCCACCAGCCACCCTCAACAACTACCACTGCAATGTCCATGTTAATTCTTTGTCCTCCTGTCTTCTTGCCCATCCTCTTGCTATTCTAAAGCAAATAACAGGCATCATATTATGTTACCTATATAAATTTCTATGTATAGATATCTCTAGAATATGGGCTCTGTTTAAATATAACTACAATACAATCACACTTAACACATTTAACAAGTTTCCCAGTATCTTCACATAGGTAGTAACTGTTCAAATTTCCAGTTATCTCAAAAGATCAGAAAACTTAGTTTGTCAAGTTGAATCATTATAACAACAGTAATCATAGCTTAATTAGGGTGCTGCATCTTTCAAGTCTCTTATTTATAGGTTCCTATTAAAATTTTTTCTTTTTACTATAGGAGTATTTCCTACAGCACTCAACTGCGGGGAGGCACTGGGGAGACAGGCAGACAGCTACAACTTGACTGACCGAGATCCTACAGAGAGGAGCGGGGTAGAGACATGTCCAACCCATTAACATGGTGGGTGTCTCCAAGGGTAAGCCTTCATGTAGCTCAGCGATGTTTAGTAGTTGTCTTTCTCTGGTTAATTCCAAGAGCTGTGAAATGGTTGCTTCTGACAAGTGTCCACTTCAAATTTTTTTTTTCTTGAGAAGATTCACTGACTCTTCACGTTAGCATAGCCAGAAGTCTACCAGCTGTTTCTGAGAATGTCTTTTGCAGACGCAGTGTCTTCGCTAATTCCTGCAACACATCCTTTGGCGGGGGGGGGGGGGGGATTGCCATTGCTTTGACAGCCTTTCCAGGTCTTTCGTGGTTGGGCTTCCAGCTGGGGATCTGCAGGTGGGGGCGATGCAGACTTTGCACTGCCGTCTTACAGTACTCATCATTAGTTTTAAGTAAGTTTGTTCAGAAAAAAGTTCATCTTTTTTCAACTTTTAAAAAGTGTGCACTCTGGAACCAGACTGCCAGCCTTCAAATCCTATTCTGTCACTTCCTAGACATGTGATTATGAAAGTAGCTTAATCTCCCTCCTGTATAAAATGTGAGGACAGGGTATATACCTCAGAGAGTTATTGTGAGAAATTATTTAAATAAAGTAACTCAGAAGAGGACCAGCACATTAGTAAACTTTACCAAAATATTAGTTCATTTTGTATGTTTGGGAATGAGAAGGTTTTACTATTTGTACATTAATGTATCTGGCTCATAAAAATTTTAAGACTGCATAGAAATATAGAAAATACTCCTAACATTTTAAGTAAAAAGGTAGATTAGAAAAGAAATGTATACACGATTGCAAGTATGTAATAATAATATGTATACAAACAAAACCTGAAAAGAAACATGTAAAATTAAAATAGTTGTTTTGTGGTGATGAGGTCATGGGTACCTTTTATGTTGAATATGGTCCACATTTTTTTGTAATTTTGCTTTTTTTTGTAAAATAATTTAAAAACAAGATATAAATGATATGTTTTCTTACTAGAAACCATTTACTTTTACTCCACGGAATATATGGCTAATTTTATTTGCTATAGTTATCTTTTAATAAAAAGTGAAACTTGTAGACTTCTGAAAGCATCAACTTCTTTCTACTGCCTTTTTAATGTTTGGATTTAAAAATGTAAATATGAAAATGTATTAGTTATAAAAGTTATTTAAGTTTCAAAATGAACGTAACAACTGCTCTTTGGCTCCGATATCTACAATACCGCCGAGAAGGCATTCAGGTCCTTCAAGCTGGTTCCCAGGGGAACAGCTGGCGTAGCAGCAGCAGTAAAGCATTCTTGGGCTGTCCCTCATGGGGAAACACGCAGCTCACACCCAATCAGAAAATGAGTGAATGGAAAGAAACAGTGAAGGTGTGCCGTTAGGTGGACTGAGAATTCAGCAGAGAATAAAAGGAACAAAAATGAAGCTGAAATGAGAGCAAACCCCAAATCCTTGCTTATTTCTCCAGAAATAAACATCTCCCTGTTATCACTTGTCATTAAGTGCTTGCCCACCGTATGAATTTGCTCTCAAAGTTCTACTTACCCTTCACCATAACTCTTAATTTAGCAAGAAAGGTAATATTACATTTATATAAGTTTAGGAGAAAGGTAATACTCTATTTACATAAACTTAGGAGATAGGTTTTGATTTTTATCCTTCAGGTCTCATCAGAATTGAGTATTGTTTAAAAATTGTATCTAAATATGTATTTTTGGTAAATGCAGAATTCCATGATTAATAATGAAATAAAACCAAGGGATGAAAACAAGATTTGATCTATATCTGATTTGTTTATTTCTCAATCACAATTTTCTTAAACTATAATACCATCTTCTGCTAGGAAATTTGTTTAAAAACTCCACATGAATTCGACTTCTAGAATTTAATTATATTTCTTAACTCAAGGTAACTCTTAACAAAATCTTAAAATTCTGCCTTTTATATAATGATTAATTTTGTAGTCATTAGTCAAACACATGAAATGACAGTTATGTGACCTATTTGTATAAAGTTCAAATATTGTTAGTTTTAGTGGCAGTAGCTAAGAGTTACATGATATACATAACTCTCACATTACTTACAGCTGAAAAAGTCCATTGGTACTACTTTGGCCGCTTGCCAGTGCTTATGTACATCAGCTCTGTAAAACCTGACAAAGTGAACTAACAGAATTCTTTCTCAAGCAGTTTTCAACCACACAAGCAGTCAATTTTAAGTGCTCAGAAAACTAAATAATCCTGAGCTAAGTATTGAGAGAAACGGGAAGGTAGAAGGAACACAATGGAAAACTGAGAAAGAATGAAGAGACTCTTTTTCATGACTATTTAACGACGGTCTTTCAATCTGTTATTGGAATTATTAACAATTGAACATAATACTTTTACTGGAGGGAAATCCCAGAAATTATTATAAAACACAATTACCCAAATCCTATTTAAATGTAAATAAAATTATTAAAACTTCTGGTTAATATTAGGATTTTTACAACTGTTTGTTAAGAGCTGGCATAAGAAATGCAGGAAGATAGCCATTCCAGAAATCTGATAGACTAAATAGAAAAATTCCTTCAAGCATTTGAAATTTTGTTCATCAATCTGGCTACTTACGAACTTAATCTATGGTTCTGCTCTTTACTCAAGCTACAGAGTTTGGGCAGAGCTGGTTTCTTTAGATGCTTACAGACCAGCGATATTATGTCCAGCTATTATCAGTTCTCCATCATGAATATGACATGACAGCTGTCAAAACTTCTCCAGTTTGGCCTAACTGTTCCTGCTCTTGCCCAGGGCCAGCCTTAACTTAGCCATGGCAGAGCTAAGTGATGAATGGGCGGGAAAGAGTCACAAAGAGAACAGACGGAAAGTGAAGTACAGAATAGAGGCTCAAAAAAATAAATGGGACAAAGAATAAGACGAGATGAGCAAAACCCCGTCCCGAGACTCCTGCCCAGATTGGCACGAGGAGGAAGCACCTGCACCAATGAGCAACCCCTGCGCAGAAAGAAGATTACACAAAACATGCACACCAGATACAGAATCATAGCCACGGTTTCTACCCCCCGGCCGAGCAGCTCGCATGCGCTCGGTGTGTATAAAAGAGAATGAATCGCTCACCTTATCAAGTTCACTTGTCAGTTTTTTATTTTCTTCAGTTAATAACACCTTTTCTCGTTCATACTGCTGTTTGAACTCATTTTCAAATTCTTCCCTTTCACTTTGACTAACACAATTTGAAACATAAAAGGAAAAAAAAAGGACTGGAATTAAAGGTAAAATTATGGTGTCCCAGATGGGCTATTGTACAGCATGCTTTATCCTGAAAAGCCACTTACAAATTGACAGATACAAACCCCAATCCTTTCCCTTAAAGTTAACAATCATTTTCTTTTAAATAATAAATAGACTTGTCCTCTTAACATCTTCTTTGTTTTTCATTAGAAAATCTGAGGGAGGCATCTGTGCCTGGTGGGCCTCTGGACCGTGAACCCGTATTTGGTTAAGTGACCACTAGAAAGTACGGCAGGCGAGGGGGCTGGGACAGCGGGTTTGTGAGCCACAGCAGAGCCCTCCTACTCAGCTCCTCAGAGCACAGAAGTTCACGGCTGCATTCCCAACAGTCCTTCCAGGGGGCTCCGCCCTGCCTTCCTGTGCTCCTTCCCTCTTCCCTAAGTACCTGTCACATACACGTACATACATAACACAACGAGTTAATATAAGCCTTACATAAAATGATAGTTCTGGGGGCAGAAATGTCTATGCTTAGAGGTGAACACAGTGCTCACAGACTTTTAAAAAAGGGAGAGCAGGGAATCAGTTTTTGAATCATGAGATACAAAAATGTAGATAAAGAGACTTGCTTACATCTGTAGCAGCCTGAGAGAGGATGTGAGCTAGCAGCAAATGAAATTCCATGTGGATCAGTCGTGGGTAATTTTGTATGATTCATAATTTTAATTTTAAAAATGTAATCTTAAAAATCCCTTGCACCCCTAAATTATTGAATATAAATTAAACTATAATTTAAATAATAAACTCCAGGAAAACAAGCCATCCTGTGTCCCAAAAAATGTGCCACTTCCCTTATTATCTATCGTCACAACATAAATTTAGTTCTGTCTAAGAATCTTTCTTTTCAGTAGCAACTCCAAACAACAAAAACATGAAAAATTACAAAAGAGCCTTCCTTCAGAAAAGCATGTATTTAAATAAATTGAGTAAAATTTCTACGTAGAACCATTGTTTTCTCCTATTTGCATGAAACAAAACTTGAGTCTCTTCCATATTAAAACAAGCAAACCCGACATCACACTTCATTTTCGTCTTGTCTTCTCATTCCGTCCTGAAATGCTGGAAGACCTGTCCGTATACCGAACCGCTCCTCACCACCCCAAAATCCAACATGTGCTGCCACCACCAAACCAAACGACTGCTCTCTCAACACTCACCACTGTCTGGTTACTACACCCAACCTGCTGGCTGCCTTTGCCAGCGCTGTCCACTCCTCCTGAAGTGTCATCTTCTCTCGGCTGCAGTGACACCACTCTCCTGACTTCAGCGGCCTTTCTGGACTCCCCGGTGCCCTTCCCACAGGTGCCAGTGCTCCTTGGTGTCTGGTCTCAGGCTGGACTCCTCCCTCCCTACACGTTTTCCCCGAGCCAGCTCAGCTACCACACTACTGATTTCAGTCACTGTCTGGTATGCGGATGAGCTCTGAATTGACATCTGAAGCTTTTCTGGGCTTCAAACTGCTGACTTGCCATCTCCAGAAAGATGTCCCCAGGCACCTCAAGTTCAACATGCCCAACTAACAGAGCTCGGCACAGAACGTTCCCAGCACCCTCTCTGCCGTCCCCTGTGCCCACACACTCTGCTTTCTCTTCTCGTACTACAGGCAGAATCAGGGCCGAGCCCCTTCGCTTACGTGCCTGCGCAAGTACACAGCTCTGGCACTTTGCTCCTCTCTCTCCTGCGTCACCTACTGAATATTTTCTATTAGATTACAAGCCTGGTGTTATTTCTCCCACCTAAAAACAAAAACAAAAAGTGAAATAACTTCTTTTGAGATAATTTCTCCTCCAGCCACTGCCTCACTGCACTGCGTGCTTGTACAGGAAAAGACTCCAAGTAGTAACGTGTTATCTACACTCTGTCTCCAATTGCCTTCCTTCAAGTCTTCGAATCCCACCATGGGGTTTTGCCCCTACTGTTCCACTGAAATTGTTCTTACCAAAGTCGCCAATGACCTTCACATTGTTAAACTCAATTGCTATTACTTGGACCTAATTTTATTGGATAAAGACATGATCTCATTTGACATGAAGACAGGTTTGATACGTTTTCATCACATGGCTTCTAGGACACCAAATTTGCCTGGTCTTCTTCCTGTCATTCTCGCTGCTATTTCTCTCTCTTTGCTGTTCCTTATTTCCCAACTCCAAAGACTGGAGTAGCCCAGGGCGCAGTCCTACAGTCTCTCTTCTACCTACACTCTTCACGAAGTGACCTCCTCCAGTCTCACCAGTTTAGATAGCACAGAGTGGTAAATACTCCCAGGATGTTATTTCCAGCCCTGGAATCCAGGCTGCTCTACACAACAGCCCACCTGACATGTCCACCTGGACGTCTAACAAGCTTTTCAAACACAAGTTGTTTAAAATGAGTTCCTGATAATATTCTCATCCCAAAGTTGCTTCTCTCATTGTCTTCCTCTCTATGTTCTCCTAATTGCTGAGGTCAAAAACCCTGGTATCGTCCCTGATTCCTTCTCTTTTTTTCTCGCCCCATAGCTATTCCATCAGCAAACACCATTATCTTGCCCTTTAAAGGAGACCGGAATTCAAACATTTCTTACCACCAATTCTGCCACCACCCTGGGCTCAAGTCACCATCTTTTGCCAGATTATTGCAATAGCTTTCTAAATGGTTTCATGCTTTTTCTCTTATCTAACTCAGACCATTCTTAACACAGTAGTCAGAAGTCATCCTATTAAAACACAAGTCAGTATTTGTTAATTTCCTGTTCAACATCCTGCCACGCCTCTCTTCAATGGTTTTACTCAGAATAAGTAACTGGAAGTCAACGGAACACGACTTCCAAAGCCTTACAAAATCTGGCCCCCACTGCCTGTCATACGCATCTCCTACTATTCTTTCCCCTTACCTCTACTTCAGCCACGTGGACCTCCTTGTTATTTTTAAATAAACTTTATTTTTAGAGTAGTCTTAGGCTCACAGCAAAACTGGGAGGAAGGTACAAAAATGTCACCAATACCCCCTGCCCCAACACAAGCTCTGCCCCCCCACTATCAAGAGTGGTACGTGCGTGACAATGGACCTACATCAGCACAGTACCTCATCAAATTCCAGAGTTCACCGTAGGGGTCGCTATTGGTGTCGCACATTCTTAGGGCCCAGACAAACATGTACTGACATGGATCCACTCTTACAGCATCATACACAGCAGTTTCACTGCCCGAGAAGTCCTCTGTGCTCTGCAGATTCATCCTGTCGTCCCCCAAACCTCTGGTGACCACTGACCTTTTTACTACCTCCATAATTTTGCCTTCTTGTTATTTTTTTTTAACAGACTTGTTCTCCATGTGGAATGTTCCTCTCATACATCCATAGTGATACCTCTCCCACTGTCTTCTGTCCTCATTGACAAGTCACCTTCTCAGTACAATTTCCCCTGGCCATCCTACAGATAAAATTAATCCTTCCCCTTAACGCTTTATAGCTCGCATCCTCTGCCTTATTTTTTGTTCTTGACATTTATCATTACCTAATATGTTTGCTATGTTACTTATTGTTTGTAGTCTTTCACCGTAACTAAAAGAAAGCCCTATAAGCACAGAGATTTTTTTTGTCTGTTCACTGCCATCCTCCCAGTGACTTCACGTAGTAGGTTCTAAAACACTCTTTTTGAGTCAATGTACCAAACTGAATAAACCCAGACTCCTAACATAGGTTGAGAATGATAACAACATACATTCACTCTAAAATCTAGAAACCTGGGCATCACTGTAATTCCCCCTGTTCCTCCTTTCTCATATCTGGCCATTATGTCCTCTCAGTTCTGTCTTCTCAGGAGACCCAGGGAATCCACACCTTCTCTCCATCCTCACTCTCACTGCCTGCGGCCCCACCACCTCGTCTCTCACAGCCAGATTCCTATCTGCTCCTGCCAACCCATGCTCCACACGGGTGTGAGAGAGATCTTTTAAAAATAAAAATACAATCGTGCCATTTCCCTGCCATGGCCTTTGAATAAAGTCCCAGTTCCTTACAGTCCTTCATTAGCACGCCTATTTTCCTTTCTGGCCTCATTACTCACCATTCTCATTTTTCTTTTTAAGTTTTCACCATAACGAATAGCTTTGATTTTCTGAAGGTACCACGCTCCCCTTACGCTCTAGATCCTGGCACATTCTGCTCCTTCTGCCTGGACACTCTTCCACAGCCATGTATATCTCTGGTCTTAACTCACAAATCATTTTGTCCAAAAAGCCTAGGTGCACTGAAGTCGTCTTAGGTGCCCCTGCTGCGGCGCTCCCCCACGCAGCCCACTAGCTTCCCCACCATGCGGTACCACAATTTTCTGCTTACATCTTGACACTGGTCTTCTTGAGGACTGGAGTATGTTTATTGCCTATGTATCTCCAGTCCCTGGCACATATTGGGCATTCAATAAATATTTAACTTTTAAATATTTAAATAACTTGATTCTTACCTCTCTCTCCTGTTTTTCTCCAATTTGTCTTTCAAAATCATAATTTCTTTGTTCAGAGCAAGTTGCTGGCCTTCTGAATCATGTAGTTCTTTCTTCAGATTTTTAATTTCATTTGCATGTATTCCTTCTCTTTTAGATAATTCTTCTTCATAAAAGATACTTTTCTTTTCCAAATCTGTCTTTAGCTTAGTTATCTCTTGCTGATGTTCTATGCTGTATACTCCTGGTGAGTAACTAATTTGTTTTTGCTGTAAGAGAATAAAAGATTAGTTCTTCTATAAGAATACTAAAACAACAAATAGCTTCTTCTGTAACATAAAGACCTGTTCATATAGCTGAGTATTACTTTTGTATATTTGTATATTACCACATAAACACAAATCTTTATTCAGGATATTAATCCTTGTCTGCCACATGTCACAATTTTTTCTCTCTCAGTGTATATTACTTGATTATTGTATATGTCACAGTCTTCTTCACACCAAGATTATATGTCTGTATGTTCTGCTGGCACTTAAAATGACAAAGGTCTAATCTAACACCTTCATATTCACTCTACAAAAAGAAATAGGTCTCCTTGCATTCAGGTAGGGCATTAAGGAGAAGAAATTTGGTTGAAAGCTATCATTTTAGAAATTAGGTTAAAATATACTCTCAGTAATAAGGGGAAAAGGAAATCGTAGTCTAAAGCTTCTTCCAGGCAGTGGCTGAAGGATAAACAGAAGCACAGAGACGGTGACTGTGAGACTTCCTGAGCTTTGTTATCTATTTTCCCAAGTAACTGAGAATAAAGCTTAAAAAACCCAAAGAACCTATGGGCTTATGATTAGTGATAACAAGAAATGAAGCTCTGGCAGATGGGTCCTTTTTTGCAGGTGGTATTAAGGGATGAACAACTGGTAATAGTTGATTTAAAGTCAAAAGATCACCATGCTGGCAGCTTCACATATGAGTTATATAATTAAAAAAAAAACACACAAAAAGCCAACGGCATCAGTGTGGGCCTCAGAAACACGCCTGGGGTATCCGCTGCACCATTCCACCATATACCCACAGACAGCTTAGGAAGTGCCCACCAGACGCACAGTGTAGACTTTCCAGCAGTTGCAGAGGCAGCCTGGCGTGCAAAGACCTGCTGAAATGAAACTGAGAAGAGCCATGTCAAGTCAGATTCTTGCTCTCATGCAGCTGCATGAAAATAATGCCTAAATGACATCTGCAGCCCTGACCACTTATCTATACACTAGTCTCCCTTTATCCGCGGTTTCACTTTCCACGGTTTCCGTTACTCGCAGTTGCGGCCAGCCGCAGTCCTAAAATATTAAATGAAAAACTCCAGAAACAAACAAAGCAGAAGTTTTCAATTGCATGCCTTTCTGAGCAGCAGCATGAAACCCTGTGCCATCCTGCTGCGTCCCACTGGGACGCGAATCACCCTTTATCCAGCGTACACACTGTATGCGCTACCCATCCCTAGTCACTTCGCTGTCTCAGTTATCAGATTGGCGGTCAAAGTACCGCAGTGCCTGTGTGCAAGTAACCCTTACGGCAGCCTCATACTACGTCTTGGTGACCAGTCACTCCCTTCTCTTCATCTCATCACATGGCTCTGCGTCAGCTCGCGTATCACAAGGAGGAGAAGGGCACGTGTAGTCCAGTACTCACTGAGACCACAGTCAGGCAGCTTTTAGTACAGTGCAGTGTTATGATTGTTCTTTTAGTATTAGTTGCTCTTGTTAATCTCTTACTGGACCCAATTCACAAATTAAACTTTGTCATAGGCATAAATGTATAGAAAAAGCATAGTACATACAGGGCTCGATACCATCTAGTCTCAGGTATCGGCTGGGGGTCTTAGAACATATCCCCTTCAGGGAAGGGGGACTACTTTACTATTGTTTCATTTTTCTCATCACCTGAAGAACAATTTTAGTTTGTCGTTCTGTTTAGTGTAGTTTGGCTGTTGGGACAGCAACAGCATGTAGCAGAAATTCCAAACAAAAATTACCCTAAAAATGTTGTAGATTTGTCACTAATTGATAAGGATGCAAAAAGCCAAATGAAATGCTAACAAAATGCAACCATATGTAAAAAGAACGATTTGCAGCAAAAGAATAGGTTTTACTGTAGATATTTAAAGTAATTTAATATTAGCAAATGTATTAGTAAGTGGGCAAAAAATGCTTTATTTCAACAAGTTAAATTAAAACAAAACCACACGATACTCCCAGTAGGTACCCCTGCTGAAAATCACACTACAAAATCCAACGCCCATTCCAAACACTACTCCCAGCCCCACAGTAAGTCAAAGCGAAACAGAAGCGCAGCGACTCTGCTACCTTAAACATCACCCGTTCTCAGTCAGCAAGCACAGCAATGCTGGTGAAACACCAGAAGCACACACGACACATTCAGGAGCACCAACAACAGAAAGGGTGTCTTCCATCACCTCTCCTATTTAACATTAGTTTCAGATACTCCATCTGACCAAGTAACGTGTGAAATGTTAGTTACAAGAAATGAGTATCTTTAAAAAGCCATAAAACCATTATCATTTAATATAACTGTTTACCCAGAAAATGCAAAGTAATCCACTGAAAGTGTTAGAGTTGATGATGTAAAACAACTGCATGAAGATAAACACTAACCATTAGTACTTCCAGACAGTAGAATAAGGAGTAAGAAAATAGCATGAAGTCTCATGTTAATAGAAAAACAATAAAAAAACTTAAGTAGAAATTAATATACACATATAAGTAACTTTCCTGAATTATGTAAAAAACTACAAGTCTTTATAAAAATAAAAGAAGATGAAAAAATACAGGAAAAAATATCAAGTACTCTAAAGGGAAGATTAAATTATATTCAGTATTTTGCAAATTATCTTCCTTTTAAATCTAATAAAGCAATTTTTTTAAATGTGGGAAGCAGTGCAGGCGCCAAAGATGGACACAAATGTTCCCAGTACATAGGCAAAAATAAACTGGCAAAAATACCAAAAACTTCTGCAAAAGGAAAAAGAGTAAAGAGAGGGAGAAGACAATATTCTTTTCAGATATTAAAATCTACTATATATCTTGGGGTTTTTTAAAGACTTTATTTATTTATTTATTTATTTTTATAAAGACAGGAAGGGAGGGAGAAAGAAAGGGAGAGAAACATGATGTGTAAGAGAAACAGCTATCAGTTGCCTCTCTCGTGCCCCCAACTGGGGACCTGGCTTGCAACCAGGCATGTGCCCTGACTGGGAATCGAATTGGCAACCTTTCAGTCCACAGGCCAGCGCTCAATCCACTGAGTCACACCAGCCAGGCCAATACACTATAAATCTTTTTTTTTTTTTTTAAAGATTTTATTTATTTTCAGAGAGAGGAGAAGGAGGGAGAAAGAGCAATGGATGGTTGCCTCTCACATGGTCCTCACTGGGGACGTGGCCCGCAACCCAGGCATGTGCCCTGACTGGGAATCGAACCGGGACCCTCTGGTTCCCAGCCCACGCTCAATCCACTGAGCTACACCAGCCGGGCCACTATAAATCTTTAATAGAGTATGAGTGTAATGTATCTCCACCCAGAATAATTTAATTCAATATATGAGACAACTTCAGTCACTGAGGAAGGCAGTGATTAACAACATTTAAACCACCAGCAATAGAAGAACAAAATGATTCTCATATCATACCATTTAGCAACACAAACTCCAAATGAACTGGAGTTAAATATTTTTAAACAAAATAAAAACATCCAGGAAAAAGTAGAATTACATACATAGCAAGCTCTGAAAAAGAAAGAAAAGCCAACTGAAGTCATAGAAAAAACACCAAGGAAAATAAAAACAAATCTTCTATAATTTGAAAAAGAAACAAAGCCAAAGTTAAGCAGGCTCATCAAGAAGAAAAGAGAGAGGACCCAAATAAACTCAATCAGAAACGAAAGAGGAGATATTACAACTGATGCCACAGAAATACAAAGGATTGTAAGACACTACTATGAAGAACTGTATGCCAAGAAATATGAAAACCTAGGTGAAATGGACAAATTTTTAGAAAAATATAATCTTCCAAAACTCAATAAAGAAGCAGCAGAAAGCCTGAACCGACCAATAATAGCAGATGAAATTGAAGCAGTAATCAAAAAATTCCTGACACACAAAAGCCCTGGACCAGATAGTTTCATAGGAGAATTTTACAAAGCATTTAAGGAAGAACTAACCCCTATCCTTCACAGACTAGTCCAAAAAATCCAAAATGCTGGAAGATTCCCAAACTCTTTTTATGAAGCCAGCATCATCCTAATCCCAAAACCAGATAAAGACACAACAAAGAAAGAAAACTTCAGGCCAATATTGCTGATGAACATAGACGCTAAAATCCTCAACAAAATACTAGCAAACCGCATCCAGCAATACATTAAAAAGATCATACACCATGACCAAGTGGGATTCATCCCAGGGATGCAAGGATGGTATAATATTCGCAAAACAATAAACGTAATACATCACATAAACAAAAGCAAAGACAAAAATCACATGATCATATCAATAGATGCAGAAAAAGTATTCAATAAGGTACAGCATCCATTTATGATAAAAACACTTAGCAAAGTGGGAATAGAGGGAGCATTCCTCAACATAATAAAGGCCATATATGAGAAACCTACAGCCAACATTATACTCAATGGGCAAAAACTAAAATCTTTCCCACTAAGATCAGGAACAAGACAAGGATGTCCACTATCACCATTTCTATTCAACATAGTACTAGAAGTTTTAGCCACAGCAATCAGACAAGAAAAGGGAATAAAAGGCATCCAAATTGGAAAGGAGGAAACAAAATTGTCATTGTTTGCAGATGACATGATAGTGTACTTAGAAAATCCTATAGACTCTGCCAAAAAACTATTCAACCTAATAATTGAATTTGGCAAAGCAGTGGGATACAAAGTCAATATCCAGAAATCAAAGGCATTTTTATATACCAACAGTGAAACAGCAAAAGTAGAAATCAGGAAAAAAATCCCATTTGATATAGCAACAAAAAAAATAAAATACCTAGGAATAAACCTCACCAAGGAGGTAAAAGACCTGTACTCAGAAAACTACACAACACTGAAGAAAGAAATTATGGAAGACACAAACAAATGGAAACATATACCATGCTTATGGATCGGAAGAATCAACATCATCAAAATGTCCATACTACCCAAAGCAATTTATAGGTTCAATGCAATCCCTATCAAAGTACCAATGGCATATTTCACAGATATAGAACAAACACTTCAAAAATTTATATGGAACCATAAACGACCCCGAGTATCAGCTGCAATTTTTAGAAAGAAGAGCAAAGCAGGAGGGATCACAATTCCTGTTATCAAACTGTATTACAAGGCCACTGAAATCAAAACAGCCTGGTACTGGCATAAAAACAGACAGATAGACCAATGGAACAGAATAGAAAGCCCAGAAATAAACCCAAGTCTCTATGGGCAATTAATCTTTGACAAAGGGGGAAGAAGCATAAAATGGAGTAAAAATAGCTTCTTCAACAAATGGTGTTGGGAAATCTGGACGGCTACGTACAAAAAAATGAAACTCGAGCACCAACTTACACCATTCACAAAAATAAATTCAAGGTGGATAAAAGACTTAAATGTAACTCGTGACACCATAAAAGTCCTAGAGGAAAACATTGGAAGGAAAATCTCAGACATTCCACACAGCAACATCTTCAATGATATGTCCCCTAGAGCAAGGGACATAAAGGGAAAAATAAACAAATGGGGCATTATCAAAATAAAGAGCTTCAGTGGGACCAAAGAAAACAGTATTAAAATAAAAAGAGAACCAACAGTATAGGAAAACATATTTGCTGATGATACCTCGGATAAGGGTTTGATCTCCAAAATATGTAAGAACTCATACGACTCCACTCCAGGAAGACAAAAAACCCAATTAAAAAATGGGCAAAAGACATGAACAGACACTTCTCGAAAGAGGACATACAGAGGGCCCAGAGACATATGAAAAGATGCTCAACATCACTTGCCATCAGAGAGATGCAAATTAAAATCACAATGAGATACCACCTCACACCAGTCAGAATGGCCATCATCAGCAAAGCAACAGATAACTGTTGGAGGGGATTGGAGAAAAGGGAACCCAACTGCACTGTTGGTGGGAATGCAGACTGGTGCAACCACTGTGGAAAACACTATGGAATTTCCTCAGAAAACTAAAAATGGAACTGCCCTTTGACCCAGCCATTCCACTACTGGGATTATACCCTAAGAGCCCTGAAAAACACCAACTCAAAAGAACCTATGCACCCCAATGTTCATAGCAGCACAATTCACAATAGCCAAGTGCTGGAAACAACCTAAGTGCCCATCTACAAATGAGTGGATCAAGAAACTATGGTACATTTACACAATGGAATTCTATGCAACAGAGAGAAAGAAGGAGTTCATACCCTTTGTGACAGCATGGATGGAACTGGAGAGCATTATGCTAAGTGAAGTAAGCCAGGCGGTGAGGGACAAATACCATATGATCTCACCTTTAACTGGGACATAATCAACAAAAGAAAAAAGCAAGAAAAACATAACCAGAGACATTGAAATTAAAAATAATCTAACAATAGCCAGAGGAAGGGGGGAGGGGACAACGGGGAAAGGGGTTTTCAGGAACCACTATAGAGGACACAGGGACAGAACCAAGAGGGAGGAGGGAGGCAGGGAAGGGAGGTGGGGTTGGAGGGGGAGGGGAGGGGAGAGGATGCGGACAAGTGTAATTGAAAAACAATAAAGTAATTATTTAAAAAAAAAAGAAACAAGGCCAAAGTTAAAGGCCAAGTCAAAACTGATAAAATAATTGCAGAAAATATAAGTACAATTATTACTACATAAAGAGTTTATGTGAATTTATAAAAAAATTAAGACTATCAAATTAAATGGGCAAATAATTTAAAGAGATAATTCACAGAGAAAATATGCTTTAAAGCAAGAGAAAAATTTCTTTAAAGCAAGAAATGCCTCTCATGCTTGCAAATATTTGCGGCATGTATCAAGGCCTTATAATGATCTCACATCTTCATTTCCAGGTATTTGTTCTAAGGACATGATACTGAAAAAGCACTGTATAAAGGTGTTCATAGGAATTATAATATTGTAAAAGTATAAATATTCAACAGTAGAGAACCAGATAAATGGATATTCCTTTGTAATCATTAAAATTATGTTTGTGACAATTAAATAATAACGAGTGAAAAGTATGTGTTAAAGGTTGAACTGTCCCTCCAAAATTCATGTAGAAGCATTAACCACCAGGACATACCTTTGAATGTGACCCATACCTTTTATATAATGACCCATATTTAAAAATGGGTCATTATATAAAAATACTGCATTATATGACTTACATGTGGATCTGAAACAGTCAAATTCCTAGAAGCAAAGAGCAGAATGGTTGATGCTTAGGGCAGAGGGGGCGGGGGTGGGGAGGAGAATGGGCAAACACTGGTGCGGAGGTGTGCAACCTCATCTGCGAGTCCGTTCTGTGGCTCTAAGGTGAAGCAGGGTGACTACAGTTAATAACGCTGTATTGCGAACTTGAAATTTGCTGAGAGTCGTTCTTACTTGATCTCAGAAAAACAAGAAGTAAAGAAAGATTAAGTGAGGCGATGGACATATTAACTAGCTTGATTGAGGTGTAAATGATTATAACGTATACATATATCCAAACATCACATTTTACATCTTAAATATAGACAGTTTTCATTTGTCAACTGTACCTCAATAAGGCTGGGAAAAAAAAACAGGGTCTTCACAGAGTTAATCGATCTAACATGAGGCCGGCAGAATGGGCACTAAAACAACATGTGTCATTGTTAAAAGACAAAAGCTGGACTCAAGGTCATGCACACAGGGAGAACGCAATGTGAAGACTAAGGAAGGCAGAGACCTAGGAAGTACGCCAAGGAGTGGCTAACGTGCCAGCTACCAGCCCTGCCAGCCCCGCCAACACCTTGATTTGGATACACTGGACCCCATCAAATAAAAACTTGAGTGCACTGCATCCAAGGACAGTTTTAAGAAAGTGTAAAGACAATCTAAATAACGGAAGAAAATTACTTGCAAATCAAATACCTGAAAAGGGTCTGATATCCAGAATATAAATAGAACTCCTACGACCCAATTTAAAAAAAAGGCAAATATCTTGAATAGACATTTCTCAAAGAAGATACATTAACAGCCAATAGACACATAAAAAGATGTTCAACATCAGGGAAATAAAGTTAAAACCACAAGATACCGCTCTATATTTACTGGGATGGCTAAAACTTAAAAAAAAGAAAAAAGAAGTAAGTGCAAGGATATGGAAACGGCTTGGCAGTTCTTCGAGACTACACATGGATTACTGCATGACGCACAACTTAACTCTAGGTGCAAACCCAGAAGAACTGTAAGTGGGGACTCGTACACCAGAGCTCACTGACACAGCATTACTGTAGTCAAGAGGCAGAAACAAGCCACGTGCCCATCAGCAGATAAAGAAACAAAATGTGGTTTGGACATACAATGAAATATCTTTCAACCACAGAAAGGGATGAAGCTGCATATCTGATCATGCCCCGACATGGATGAATGTGGAAAACATTACGATAAATGAATTAACTCACACAAAAGGATACTCATGCAGGTCTCCTTTGGTTTTTCCCAGCAATGTTTTGTAACTTTCAGTACACAAGTCTTTAACCTTCTTGGTTACACTTATTCTGAGGCACTTTATTCTTTTAGATGCTACTATTAATTGGAAGTGCTTTCTTAATTTCCTTTGTGGATTGTTCACTGCTGGCACACAGGAACACAACTAAACTAAGCACTGTGTGGTGATCTTGCAACCCTGTTGCTCTTGTTTGTTATCTTACTGCTGAGTTTTAAGAGTCCTTCGTATATTTTGGATAACAGTCTTTTGTCAGATACATCTGTATTTTCTCACAGTCCATGTCTCATCTTTACATTCTCTTGGCAGTATCTTTCACAGAACAGAGATTCTAAATTTCAGTAGAGTCTAACACACCAACTGCTTGATTTCGTGGGCCTTCGATGCTATGTGTAAAAAGTCACTGCCATACCAAAGGTTACCTAGGTGTTCTCCCTATGTTATCTTATGGGAAGTTCTATATAAATTTTGATTTTACGTGCATCACAGATCCATTTTGTGTTAATTTTTGTGAAGGGTCCAAGGTATGTGTCTAGATTTTTTTTTCACGTGGATGTCTAATTTTTCTAGCAACATTTGTTGAAAGGACAATCTCTGCTCCACTGTACGGTCCTTGCTCCTTCGTCAAAGATGACTTATCTGCCTGTATTTCTGCCCACGCCACGCTGTCTTGACTGCTGCAGCTGCAGCGTCAAGTCCTTAAGGCAGGTAGTGCCGGTCTTCCAGCCACGCTCTCCTCCTTCAGTGCAGTGCCGGCTGCTCTGGGGATTCTGCCTCTCCGTGCACACTTCAGCTGTCGCTGACGTCCAAGCAAGAACCTGCTGGGACTCTGTCAGATCCATGGATGGGAGGAACTAACATCTTGACGACACTGAGTCTCTTATGCATGAATGTGGAATCTCTTCGTTCATTTAGTTCTCCTTGGATTCCTTTCATCAGAGTTGTGTCATTTTCCCCATACAGATTTTGTGCATACTTTGTTATAAAAGGCTTTTAGTACTGTGGTAGTAAATGTCCTAAGATCAGATTCATTGAGCCTGTGCCTCTGGACTATGAACTTCAGAGGACTTTTCCAGTTTTTCTTTTCCCTTCTCCTTAGTTTGCACAGGACGGCTTGAGTGGGCTGTGATTAGGTTATTTCCCTTCCTTCAAGGCAGTTCTGTGTTGATAAAACCCCACAAGTTAGGTTCTGGTTAAAGAGTTTCTCCTGAGGACAGACCTTGTGAAGAAAAACAGAATGCTCTAGACGTGGCTCCCCCTACTGTTAGCACAGGGGGACTGCTCTCAGATACTCAGTGTGCGAACCTCGGAGCGCTCTGGGAGAGAAAACTCAGAGGGCTTGGTGGGGTGGGGTGGGGGGGGGCCCTGATGCCTGGGTTCCCCTGGCCTTTATCTCCTGCTCTTACTCACACTGGTGCCTCCAGCTATTTTTCCATTACAGTTCAGGTTTCCCTATGCCGGCACTGACTGCTACAAAGGCCTCCACTCTGCTAAGTTGTGATTCTCTGTGTTTGCTTTGCAGTCTCTCCAATTTGGGGGGCAGCGGTTTGTTCTGTGACGTCATTTCTCCTACAGCTCTAAGAAGAGTTGTTGATTTCTCTATTTGTTCAGGTTTTTACTTGTTGTTAAGACACAGTGGAGACTTTCAAGCTTCTTATATGCTACACCGAAGCTAGTAGGATTCTCTGGGATTTTTAAATATATAGAATAATGTGATTTGTGAGTAGAGATAGTTTTACTTCTCCCTTTCAAGTTTGGATGTCTCTCAATTTTTTTTCTTGTCCAACGCCTCTGGCGAGAACCTACAGTATAATGTTAAATAACAGTGGTAAAAGTGAGCATCCTTATCTTATTCCTTATCTTTGGGAGAAACTCTTAGTCATTCACCACTGAGTATGATACTAGCTGTGAGTTTTTCACAAATGCCTTTTATCGTATCAAGTACATTCACTTCTATTCCTAGTTTTCTGAGAGTTTTTATCATGAAAAGATGTTGGTTTTTCTGAAATGACATATACACATCAATTAAGACGATCATATTTTTTCTTTAGGTTTATTAATGTGATACGCTATACTGATTTATTTTGTCACATTGAGCCACTCTCATTTTCCCATGGTGTGTAATCCTTTTAATATAGTTTTGGACTTGGCTTACTAGTATTCTGTTGAGAATTTATGCATCTATATTTAGGAATACTAGTATGTAATTTTCTTTTTTGTGTTATGTTTTTAATATGGCTTTGGTATCAGAGTGGTGTTGGCCTTACAGAATGAATTAGAAAGTGCTCCCTACTCCTGTATTATCTGGAAGAGTTTCACCGGAGTTAATTCTTCTTTAAACATTTGGTTTATGTCACTAATGAAGCCATTTGGTGCTGGACTTTCCTCTGTCAGGAGTTTTCCTATTATCGATTTAATCTTTTCATTTGTTACAGGTCTGTTGAAATTTTCTACTTTGTCTTGAGTCAGTTTAGGTAACCTGTGTGCTTCCACAATTTGTCTATTTCATCTAGGGTATTTACTTTTCTGACATAGAGCTATTCATAGTATTGCCTTAAAATCCTTTTGCCTTCTGATGACAGGTAGTAACGTATCCACTTTCTTTTCTGATGTTACTTGTTTAATCCTTCTATCTGTGAGTCTACCTAAAGGTCTGTCAATTTTGTTGCTCTTTCAAGGAATCAACTTGGTTTCATTCATTATTATTTTTCTATTCTCACTTTATAAAACTCTGCTCTGATCTTTATTATTTTCTTCCTTCTGCTAGTTTTGAGTTCCCTTTCATCTTCTCTTTCTAGTTCCATAAGCTAAGTGTTACTTATTGATTTGAGAGCTTTTATAGCTATAGCTGACCCTCGAAAACACACAGGTCTGACCTGCACAGGTCCATTTATAGTGGATTTTTTTTGCAATACATAGTGTAAATTTTTTTTAATCCTCACACAAGGATATGTTTACTGACAGAGAGAGAGAGAAACATCAATCATACGATAGAGAAACACTGCTCGGTTGCCTCCGGTATGTGCCCTGACCAGGGATCAAACCCACAATTTAGGTACATGCCCTACCTGGGAATTGAACCCGCAACCAACCAACTGAGCCACTCAGCCAGGGCAAGAGCTATGCTAAAGTTATTAACAGAATCCTGTATCAGCACAGAATAAGGAATACTTAGATTTCCTGAGATGACACTCAGCTTGATTCTTGTATATGCTGGACACATGGTTATGCAAGAAGTAGCTGGAGGCGGGGCTGGCAGACAATGCAGAAGAAACAGGATATGCAAAGGTTTGAGTCAAGAAAAGGCATATATCATATTCCGATTAAAATTTAGTGTTGCAGAAATATGATGTCAATTTAATCTCAATTCTCTCACTTTGAAGTACACATTATTATAGTAATAATTACAGAGCAATTATGATATGTCAACATATGTATGACATATGTACATACATATGTATGTACTCCTTGTATAAAACAAACGAGGTAGGGTTTTACAGATGAGAAAATTAAGGCCCAAAGAGGCTCAGTGTTGTGTGCAGCATTACGCAGCTAGTAACTGAGGAGGCTAGGAGTTGAAACCAGGCAGTCCAACTCTCTAGAACTGGCACAGGGTTTCCTTTGCTAAGCGCCTCTGCTGAGATGCTAGTCCATGCCCTTTATGACCTACCTCACCTAACCAAAGGATCCACAAAGCTACCTCTGGGCCTCCCCTAGGTCATTTACAAGACAGAGGGTTGGACATCTATCCATGCTTTCCAGGCAAATTACCAACAGATCCTGTCCAGGTATGCAGTCCTGCATAAATGCTTGAACTCTTTCCTGATAGGTCTTTTCTTCCCCCTGAACACCATCTTCCTTTCCTTCCACCAAGAATGGGAAGTATGAGCTTTCTACTGACAAAAATGAGAGTTAAGAACACTAGGTTGGGAGGATAGCTAATTTCTACTCTACACCAAGAGAGCATATAACTAACACTCCATTTAAGCCTAAAGAGGAGAAAATTAATTCAGCTTCATAAATATGAAATCAAATGATACCTTCAGTCCCTCCAATTCATTTTCCAGTTGCTTAGAATAGTGTTCGCTCTGTTCACGCAATTTCCTGTCTTTAGATGCTTCAGCAGCTATAGCTTCTGTATGAACTTCCAGCTATAAAATAAAATGAAAAAAGCAGATTTATCATTAAAATTGTTTTTCCAATATTACGGTTTCCCCATGGGAATTTACCTTATAATAGGAAGACAACATGAATGTTGAAATTCACATTAAACAATATTACCAAACTAAAAAAAACCTCTTTCAAAAGTTAAATAATGAAATACACAGTATTTCACTAGTCTGAAAAAGCAGCTTCCGTCACTACCGCATGGACACTGGAGACTGTGCCTGACTACTAACCTCTTTTTTGGCTCTTTCTGTTCTGCGCAGTTCTTGCCTTAAGCTTTCAACTTTTTGCATCACCAGGTCCACCTCTTCTTCCTTATCTCGGACATGGCGAGCAAGTTTCTGCTTTTGGGTGTGCAGTTCTGTGAGCCGCTCATTGATCTCCATGAACTCCTGCATGGCCAGCTTCCTCTGACAGTGTGCGTCTTTCAGCTCTTTGGACTGGTTTTTTAATCGCTCACTAGCCTGGACTAGTTCCTACAGTTTTGTGAAAAGAATATAAGTTACCAATTCTGCAACCTGGGGACCAGATTTGTCCATCAAAGTTGCTATCATGAAGTCAAGAGGAGCCAAAATTATTCACCTTAGGATAAAATGAAAAGAAATAAACTACTTTTGAACAGCTATTGAGAGCATGGTACTCTGTTCATAGTCTCAATTCCTCATGCTAACTGCAAAGGAACAGCTGATTTAACCTTCTGGTACCCTGGTTTCTACAAATGAATGAAGAGCATAGGAATACAAGATATAATGGTCACAATAAAGGATTTCTGATATTTAATGTGTATCTGTGCATATAAAAAATAACACTTATAAAGCTCAATTAACAAGTTCCATATATAGAAGCTTGCTCCCAATACTGGGAACACATTCTTCTCAAGCATATATTGAACATTTAAAAATGGAACAGCCTTGGCCATAAAGCAATTATGTAGATTTCAAAGAACAGATATCATACAGATCAAGTTCTTTTAATAACATTACCATTTAAAGAGAAATTTAAAAAAAGACAAAATCTCATAATAATTCACTGATCAAAAAGAAAAATCATAAAAATACTATTTTTAAAAACTAAAAATGTTTAGTGCATCGTAAAACTTGAAGATGCAGTAGGAGGGATATTGAGCAGAAAATTTATAAGCCTGAAATACTTATACTGAAACTAAAAAAAAAATGCTTGACTTGCAATGAATTTCCACATAAAAAGTTAGAGCTAGAACAACACATTAATGCTTACCTCCAAATATGAGAAGATAAAGAGCATAAATGAATGAAAAAGATATGTGAGAATAATGAGAATTAACAAAACCAACAGCTGGTTCTTTGAAAAACTAATAAAACAGCAAACATCTGATGAGATCAAACAAGAGAGCAAGAATAAATGCACAAAAAAGTTCTTAGGAAAGAGGTTATAACTACAAAAAAGACAATAAAAGAACACGTGGAAAAACTTTATGCCAATGAATTTGTTAACTTCTGAAATGAATGCCTACAAATTTACAATTTATCAACAGTATTTCAAGAAGAAATAAAACACCTGACTAGGCCTGTAACAACTGAAATAGCTAAATCAATAACGCTCTCCCATCCCCCCAGCAGGAGAGAGTCTCCACGCTTAGGTGGTTTTACAGTTGATTCCTCCCACGTTTCAAGGTACAAAAGGTTCCTCTTATACGAAGTTTTCTGGAGAACAGAAAAAGAGGCAATGCTACCTAACTCATTCTACGAGACCAATAGAATCTTGATATCAAGAAAAGAGCAAAAAAGTAAGGGAAAAAATTACAGGCTAATCTTACTGATGAAAACAAATTTTAAGAATCCTTAAAAAAAAAAAAGACTTAAGCAAATAAATTCCAGTGACGTATGAAGTGAGAAGCATGACTTCTGGAACTAGACTCCTTATGTTGAAATTCCAGCTCCATCACTTTCTCGCTCTATTATGATCTTGAATAAATGCAGTGAACTCTCTGTGCTCAGTCTTATCATTTGTAAAATGAGAATAATAACACCATCACCTAAATCACAGGACACTTACACAGATTAAATGATCTAATATATGTAAGGCACTTAAAATAATGCTATTAGAACTGATGCTAAGAGATGGGCAATTTATATTTAATCCACAAACGCAGAAGTACTTTAATGTTAAAAAAAAGTCTATAAATGTAATTCACTACACCAACTTATTAAAGGAGATCATATAATTCCATCAATAGATATTAGTAAGTCCTAGTAACTTGTTACAACAGTGCACATAAAAAGCACATTTAATACATTCAATATCCATTATTGATCACAACAACTGGCACAAAAGAAACAGAAGATAACTTCCTTAACCTGACAAGAAGTGTTTACCAAAAACACAGAGAAAACATTAGTGGTGAGACATGAAAGACGTGTGCTCTGAGATCAGGAGTGAGACAGGAGTGCCCGCTATCCCCGCTTCGCTCCGCACAGCGCGAGAGGTCCGCGCCAGGGCAGTCAGAAAGGGAAGGAGAGAGAAGTCGTAAAAACAACAAAGGAAGAAGCAAAGCTGTCATTATTTGCAGAAAACTTGAAGGAGTCTCAAATATGTTATTACAATTGGTGAGAGTTTAGCAACATCGCTAAAACAAAATCAGGAAAAATATAATTTTTAAAGATACCATCTAAAATATGAAAAAAAATAGAATAATAAATTTAAGGAAAAGCAAACAGGACTGGTATACAATTTTACAGAAAAACATTTTAAAGGACTTTAAAGATATGGAGAGATATAGCACGCTTGTAGATGAGAAGACTGTGAAGTGTAGAGAAAATATTTTTATGTGTTTATACAGTTAGGTCTTTCTAAGTAAATACTACTGAAACTTGAGACCTGGGGAAGACTTTTAAAGTAATTTATGTATAATTTAGATAGTGAGAAAATTCAGAGATTTAACTCCTGGACGTACGTGTTCCCATTTCAAGAAGGAGCAGAGAGAGAGCTGAGCCTGACCCAGGGAGATACCCTCTTTATAAAGCTGGCAGCTCTGGGCATACCGTTCCACTGGAATGACTTATTTCCCAAGTGCCCTGGACCTTCTCCTTAGGTTTCCAAGGAGCGTCTCAGAAGGGTGGGTGGAGATGGGGGGAGGCGGGAAGCACGTGCCCCTCTTCTCTTCTCTACATGCACACATGCCGATTCACTTTCCTGGGGCTCCTAGGCTGCGACACAGACTGTGCGTGTGTATGTGCCGGGTTTTAACCACCCAGCAATCACTGCGTTGCCCCAAAGAAAGACTGGCACCCAGGGAGCCATGTGGCTATTTTTAGCTGTATGTACAGCAGTCTCCCCCTTATCCATGGATTTACTTTTGGTGATTTCAGTTACCCTTAGTCAACCCAAGTCTGGAGACATTAAATAGAAAATTCCAGAAAGAAACAATTCAGAAGTTTTAAACTGCCTGCCCTTCTGAATAGTGTGATGAAATCGCATGTCATTGTGCTCTGCCCTGCCCAGGACGAAAGTCACCCCTTTGTCCAGTGTGGCCATGCTGCAGACACCGCACGCTGGCGAGTCACTCAGTGGCCCTCTTGGCCCTCTGCCAGGGTATCGTACTGCTCATGTTCAAGTCTCCCTTATTTTACTTGATATGTACAGGGTGCGGCACTACCCACGGGTTCAGGCACCCACGGGGGTCTGGGAACACATACCCTGGGGTAAGGGGGACGGCTGTAAATCGTAACAATCTGTTCTAGAAATCTGCATGTGCATTTGGAATAATAGTAATAAATATGGGCAGTAAGAACTTAAAGACTCTATACTATAAGGATGTCAATTCTCCTGAAACTGCTCCCTAGACTTAACGTAATTTTAATACAAATCCCATCACGGTTGTCAAGGAGCAGAGAGCTGAGACAGAGACGGATGGATGCACAGGTAGGAATCGAACGCATGGCAGAGGCGCCACTGCACTTCACCAGGGAAAGGGCCTGGTGGGCCACACAGGAGAAGTGAAATCAATCCTTAGCTCACATGACACACAAAAACAATTTTTGGTGTATTAAAATTTAAATATGAGAGACCAGCTTAAAAACTTCAAAATAAAATTTTAGAATTTTTTTAACTCAGATTTCTTACACAAGCCAAAAAATACACAAACCGTAAAGATATTTGTAAATCTGACTACATTAAAACTTACATAATGGTATATTTATTCTTTTATGTGCATCAAATGAAAAACATCTTTTGTTTAAACATCCTTGGGATTTTTTTTTTAAGATTTTATTTATTTATTTTTAGAGAGAGGGGAAGGCAGGGAGAAGGAGGGGGAAAGAAACAGTGATGTGATCCGGTTGCACGCCTCCGACTGGAACCTGGCCCACAACCCAGGCACGTGCCCTGACTGGGAATCAAACTAGAGACCTTTTGGTTCCCAGTCCAGCACCCAATCCACTAAGCAACACTAGCCAGCGTGAAAAAAATCTTTCAAGACTATCTGCTGCCTATAAGATATTAACCAAATCATTTAAAACTCTATGTATATAATCTGTTTCTTTTCAGCATTAGTCTCTTCTCAAAATATAGTCTCTCAAAATACTATTAATAACCTATATATTAATATAATAATTGTTATAAATTATATAATTATAAATTATATGTCCTATAATTATGTGGTATATAATTATTATACAGGGTCCAGCATAAATAACACCTTTTTTTATTACAAAATCATAAGCATGTAATTCTGTAATGTAACAATATCACACTCAAGCACACCATATGATTTTAGGTGAAATGTTCAAACTGCTGTCCATCTCATGTGAGACATTCACATATAACCTACCAACCACCCTCAAACAAGCCTTACTTCTGCCAGACCCTGTATATTAACATAAACAGTATATTAGTAAATACCCTATTATTAATAATAGCCAGTTATTATACATCTAGATATCAGGCTCTCATCTTATTATGTTAACTAAGTTTAGCTGAGTAATCCTACCTTTAAATATATAACAGTAACCACAAACATTACTACAATATTATTAAAACAAATACAACATCTATAAATTCCAAATATTATTAAATTGGCCATGAATTTAAATAAATCTATACACAACACTGCTTGAAACTCTATCAAGAAAAAAGTAAAAATGTACTAACCTAATTCAATTTAACCTTTATAGATTTCTCTATTAGTGTTTTGTTCTTAGCTTCATCAGCAAAAGGTTGTTTTATTTTTAATTACTTCCATTTCTTTACTGAAAGCAAGACTTATAAATTTCCCGCAGCAGGATTTCTTTCTGTATTATCAATGTATTATACACTACATCACTGAATACAATTTATACTACACCATAAGCCACTCACTTCTCTCTTGCACTGGCTAGTATTAATTCCAACACTGTAAAACATTTGTCAGTGAAAGGCAAGATACACACAAAGTGTGGTTTAAGCTAAGTATCTTCTCTAGTGCTTGAATTTTATTTTCCCCACTGGGCTGTGTTATAGTGTCCCAGCTGTTAATACATTTTGTTGATGTGTATAATGCTATTTAAGTGTTGCACAGAGTTCCTATGAAAATAATTTTAGTTTATTCACTTATGCTTTAAAAGATAAACTGACATTTTAAAAAAATCATGAAAGCATTGAAGAAATTTTCTAAAACAATCTTAAGAATGTTACTATCAGCAAGTTATAATGAAAATGTGCCTGTATCTTTAATGTGTACGCAGACACTAAACTGATTTTACTGTTCTCATTTCTTCATGACATTTCTTTTTCAATAATTTTCACTTTTAATCAGTCCTTTGATTATTAAATTTCCAAAAGAACAAAAGATTCTGAACTTTAAAGCCTCAAGAATGTTTTTTCATTACTAGCTATTAATCAAATGACATGCACCAAATAACTCTTAAATTTTTAAACCGACTTTTTACAGATAAAATACACAATGCATTATATTACTGTATATGAATGCTTTCAATACACAAATTAAACAAGATTAAGAATTCAGAAAAGCCTTTAACAATCTATCTATATTTTTTACCTTATTCGATTCTTCCCTTTCTTGCTGTAATGTTTTGATTTGTTTTTCATAAGCCTTGATTTGTCTAAAAGCATCATCTAGCTCTCTCCTCACTGAATTAGCTTCTTCAAGTTGCTGTTCCAAGTGGCTTGATTCTAAAAGAGAAGACAGTGTTTCATTTACTATTCGTATAAAAGATGGTAAAGAGCTAATGCCAATGTGAAAATGTATAAAATGCCTTAAATAGCTTAAATTAGAATAAAAAGACTGTACTTCTGGAAACAGTACCTTCAGAATGAATGAATAGCGTGAAAGCAACAAAGAAGAACAAAGCCAGCCACACAGTGCAGTCAGGTTCTCTGGTGCTGCGGCTGGCACCTGTGTGCTGACGTCAGTCTAATTACTGTAAGATGGTTTTGCTTCCAATGTCGTGGTTCCAGATCACCCACCTGGTTTCACTAGTGATGACTGAACAGTAAACTCTGGTTCCTAAAAGTAAGTATCTGAAAACCTTTCATCGAAGTCAGTTCCTCTGCTTTTCAGATAAAAAACTGAGGCTCAAGGGAGTTGAAGAACGTGTCGAGGGTCACGTGGCTGACTGAGTACCAGAGCTAAGACTCAGGCCCAGAAATGCTTTTTTTCCATGTTTTCTTTGAGCCCAGAAATTCTTGCATCAACCTCTCCAATTTAGAAAGTAATGATATTAAATAATGTTTAGCATTATCAGTTAAAAAAGATTATGAAATAAAGTAAAAGTATTAATTTTAGTATATATTTAAATAACATTTAATAACAGATTGAAATAAAATGTTCCTGGCAATATTTAAAGAACTGAAGCCACTGAAAACAGAAAAACTGAAACACATTCATTGACAACTGTGCGCAGGGCATTTCCTGCTCTTTGCAGCCTCGCTGCGCTGAGTGTCACCCCCAGACAAGCGGCCTCAGCACTGTCTCGTGGCTGGTCAGAGACGCAGAATCTCAGGCCCCACTCCAAACCTTCTGAACCAGAATCTGTATTTTAACAGGATTCCTGGGTGACTTGTTTGCAAATAAAAGTATGAGAGCAAATGCGCGAATCATCGTACACTGTTGAGTTTAATGCTTTCCCTAAACCTCGGAAGCAGTGTTGTTAGTCCAACAGTCAAAGTCACTCAAGTGTGTGTGTCATGTACTAACTGGTTCTAGATTTCTCAAATTCAGTAATTTACTAATACTTAGTGCCCTAAAGTTAGAGATTTAATAATAAAATTTGTCCATCTTAGGTGTTTTGAAAGTCTAAATGCTGCTATGCACAGCACAGTTTATGTTAGAATCTCTGGAGCTGTCTGTGGAGCTGCATTTGGTAAACTGCAAAGGGGCTGAGACTGGAGTCAGGGGCGCCTGGGAGAACGGTTCGAGGGTCTCTCCGACCCAGGAGAGCACATTGTCCCAGCTCTTCCATTATGATCTTATTCCTACAATAACTCGCAGCTCTTTGGAGGTGCAATTGTACTTCCGATCTTGAAGGGAACAGCATCTAGCAGTGCCTCTATCCACTCACTAGATTTCTCCTTTACTTACATAACTTGGCGGCGGGGGGGGGGTGGGGGGAGAGGGGGACAGAGATGACTCCAAACTATGGAAAAGTTTCCTGTTTCACTCAGAAAAAAATCCAAAGTCCTTAAAACTGTAAGACCGTACTGATGAGGCAAAAGCCCTCTCCACCCCTGCACTTGCGCAGCTCATCTCCTGCCACCCTCCCCGCACGCTCATTCCACCCCAGCCATGCTGTGCTCTGGGTCTCGTCTGAACTCAGGAGGCCCATTCTGACTCTATGGCCTTTGCACTGGCTGGTCCTTCTGCTTGGAACGTAAGTTCCCAATTCACTGCATGGCCAGGCCCCTTCCCTTCTTCAAGTTTGTGCGCACATGTCGCTTTCTCAATGAGGCTTATACCTCAACCACCCTACTTAAAATTTAAAAACTCCTCATCTTGCACTTGTGACCCATTCCTCTTATTCCACTCTGTCTTTAAGCACTTGTCCCTTATAGCATCTCGAGAGCCTAAAACAACACCTGGTACACACAGTTGGTGCTCAATAAATATTTGTTGAATGAATGGATACACTAGGTATATCAAGAGTTGTGAAAATTACTTTTAATCTATCTCAGCAATACACTGGGAAATAAACTGTTACAAAGAAAATTAAGTCTCATGTGCCTCAATGCCTGTACACACGGAATTCCTTTGTCCTTCCCTTCTCACTCCTAACACTCTTTCCCCTAACGCATGTGTGCTTTGCCGGACAAATTCCAATGAAGTGTCCCAAACTAACAGGTCTTCCAAAAGAGTCATCTCTGTTAACTAAAATCTGGGTTAGGCGCTCCTCCTATGTACCTATGTTCATTTTCCTTACAGCCTTTACACATGTACTGCAAAATCCATGTTTATCTTTCCCCAGATCAACACGGACGCTCCAGGGGAGCAGATGCCGATCTCACTTCGATTCCCCTCACCAGCAGAGGCCCAAACCACATGACCCGTGACAAATAGTAAGCATTTTGTGTGCAAATGAAAGATTTTTTAAAATCTAATACAATGAATTAATAGTGAATCACAGAAATTTACCTCTTACTTGTTTCCTTAGTTTTTCAATTTCTTCCTTTAAGTTTTTTATTTCTAAATCTTTGCTTGCCGTCAGTGGGCCGTCAACAGTGGAATACTGGAGAGCCTGCACAGTCTGTGTTGACTCTTAAAAAAAGTAAATGAAAGAAAGAATGAGAAATCTGGCCATACTCTAAATTTTTAAAACTAACAGCAATATGTATTTCTTTCTAGAGAAATCCTTATATAATTCTACTAATGAAAACATCCACCCGCTGGGGAAAAAACTTGTAAACACATTAATTTCAAATCAAAAAACTCCACTGCGTCTGTCTTTAACATTACGACGCACAGCGGAGGGCAGGAGAGTGCCGCCACGTGACAACCCGAAACGCCGTGGGCTGACACGTGACACACGGAGACCGTTCGGGGAAGGTGTTGGGGGTGCTATTGCAATGTGCAGAAGTGCTGGCCTTCCGGTTTTGATCTACGAAAGTTGAGGCCCACCTATGGATGACTCTGGCTCATTTCCAGTTAGAAGGTGTAAGGTATTGAAGAAACGTTCACTCTATTGAGGCTTATTCCCAGATAGTATCAAAAGATATGGAAAAAACCCTTTAAAACCATTTATGTCAGAATGAAACCACACTTGTCCTAAAATTGTTATCCTGCTATCTTTTGGAGGGTTCCCAAATGGTAAGTCTCCACCTCACCCTAATTATTTGTTAGTATAACTAACACTAACTGCTCTACACCAGCCACGCACCACATAACACCACCATGTTGTAAGAAGCGCAAACACCACAGAGTGCGCTCACCAAACCTACTCATGTGTGAGCTGTGCTTCCATGTGACGGGCAGTGCAGAGCTGTTTACACCAGCATCACCACAAATAAATGACTAATGAGTTATTTTATGACTTCAAGACAGCAACAATGTCACTAGGCCATAGGAATTTTTCAATTACCTTACAATCATATGGGACCACCACGGCATATGGTACACGAGGTCCATTGTTGATTGAAATGCCATTTTATGGTACCTGATTGTACTTATTTATATACTGCTTTGTGTAATTTGTTACTGATATAATTTATATAATTACTTAAATATATTACATATGTAACAGATTAAACTCCAAAGGACTGTGACCTTCAGAGGATGGAGATTTTTCTAGTTCATCTTCACTACCTATACAGAGAATACCATCATCATCATGCACAGTGGTTAATAAATATTTGTTAATTGGAATTAAAGGCATAAAAATTACCATACTGCACATCCAATCATGATATTTTATGCCCAATAAGTAATTCTTACATGCTTCTTCATCTTTGAGTTTGCTAAAAATTGGTGCTTTTTGTATTTATTGTTTTTAAAAGAACATCTTTTGTTTATTTTAAAGACATCTAAGTTGGGAGGAAAAAGATGAGGAGACAGAAAAATACCCAGTGGACATTAGCAGGAGCTACTTTCCCTCCGACACCCCACACTCTGCAGGACAGGGAGGTGGGGCAGGTGTCCTTGTTCGTCTCTGTCACCGCTGTCCTCCCTGCAAGTCCCAGGCCTGCTACAATGCCCATTCCCTGCTTACACAGTTATCCACAGTCTTATTCTTTCTTTGAATAACAGTTTTACACATTAGCTACTGCCTCTCTTTCCATTACAACCCTATTATTCTTAGTGCCTGTAACATCAAAATAGACAATCTATCCAACACTGCGTCTTCTCAGGCACACAAATCCCCTGTGGCAGACTCTGTCGGGTTTTTACCCAGCAGCTAGTCCTCTCTCTCTTTGCTTGTAAACCAGATTCAGGTATCAGGCTTCAGCGTGCATAGGTAAGTGGGCCCAGCCAAAACTGTGGACGGTTTAAGTCAGTTATGGTAATCCCCTTCTACATCACCAGTACTAGTTAAGAATCAGGTATGTGACCTGGTTATATCTTAGAAGAAGTCCACTAGGGGGCTTCACAGAAAGACTGCAATCTCTCATTAAGTAAGAGATGTATGAGAGAAAGTGAAACTTCTCTTTCGGGGTCTGCGGACGCACAAAGACATGGCGCGTAGAACTTCGGCAGCACTGTGGAATCATGAGGAGAAGCGAATGCGATCACAGAGACGCCAACCCCGTGTTAGCACTGAAACCGCCTACTTCTGATTTCAGTGAGATAATAAACCCCTATGGGTTAAGAACTCTACTACCTGTAGCCCAAAACAAAGAAAGGGAAAACACTATCTGGAGTGAAAATAACAAACATCTCTATGTTACTTTTATCCATGATATTTGTCATTCAATAAAAATTGTGAGACATTTGGAAAACCATGAAAGTGTGATCAATAATCAGGAGAAAAAACCAGAACATACAGACAGACCCACAAATGAGTGTGTGGTTGGAATTACCACACAAGGATTTTAAAAAATAGAGAAAAACATAAAAAAGATGAAAATTTTCAACAGAGAAATGCAAACCGTAAGAAAGAATCAAATGGATATTACTGAACTAAAAGAGGCAATATCTGAAATTAAGACTCAGTAGGAGACAAGAGTAATGAACCTGAAGGCCAGTCAATAGAAAATATTCAAATTAAACACAAAGAAAACTAAGAATGGGAGAAACGGGACAAGAACTGTGGGCCACAGTCTAACATACAGACACCACTGGAGTCCCAGAAGGAGAGAGGTAAATGCAGCAAAAAACCACATATGTACATCCATAGAGATTATAGTTTGGAATTTTCCAAAATTGGATTATAAAAGATATCCATCAAGATTCCAGAAGCTCAGTGCATCCCACACAGAATTTTATATTAATATAAAATAAACTGCATATAGGGAGATTATAGTCAAACTGCCTAAAACTGAAGTTAAGGAGAAAACCTTAAAATCAGGGAGAAGAAAACCAGTCTACATTCAAGAGACCAAGGTTAACAGCTGTTTTTTCAAGTGCAGGGGATGTGGGCAAACAGTGGGGTAGTATCTGCTCAGCAATAAAAGGGGGGAAAGGCCAGATTTCCAACAGCAAAATATCCTTCAAAAATGAAGGCAAAGGCATCTCAAGACAAAATCTGAGAGGTTTTTGTCACACATCTAAAGAAATACTGGAGGAAGTTTTTCAGGTTAAAGAAAAACGACTCCGGATGGAAACATATCACTAGGAAGAAATAAAGAGCACTAAAAGGGTAAATATTTAGGTAAATAAAAATATTTTTAAAAAACTAATGAGTAATAAATACATAGTGTAGCAATAACAGAAATGCAGCGAAAGGTTTACAACACAGAGATAAAAATGTATGACAATCACACAAAGGACTGTTGCAAGGTTTTACATTGTTTGTGAAGTGGTAACTAAAGTTATATTTCAAAACAACACAGATAAAGACCTAATAGAAAAAATGGGCAAGAACACTGAACAGGGACTTCACAAGACTATCTAAATGTATATAAATATATGAAAAGACACTCAACCTCATTACTTACAAGAGAAACACAAATTAAAATCATAGCATACTCTGGTACACAGACACCAGAATTGCTAAAAGCTGAAAACACACTACCCCATGACCAGAAATCCCACTCCTAGGTAGATGTCCAAGAGAAGTAAGTACATATGACAGAGAGAGAGAGAAAGAGAGAGAGAGGGAACATTCTCAGAAGTTAGGCTTGTAATAGTCAATATCTGGAAATAACCCAAATGCTCAACAGCCACAAATCAGATGGAATGTTCTGAATGTTTATGCCCTGCCCCCAAATTAACATGTTGAAATTCTAACTACCCAAAGATGATGTTATTAGAAGATGGGGCCTTTGGTAGGTGCTTAAGTTTTAGAGTGAAGTCCTCATGGAGGTCTTATAAAAGAAAGCCCTTAAGGACCCCCAGCCCCTTCTACCAGGTGAGGAGGCAGCGAGGAGGCACTGGCCATGAACATGACCATGGGGGCGTGCTGACCTTGGACTTCAGCCTCCAGAACGGTGAGAAATAAACTTGTTGTTTTTAAACCACCCAATCTGTTGGATTTAGTTATACGAGCCAGAACATACTAAGACATTAGATAAACAAAATTTTAGTATTAATGTACAATGTAATACTAAACAGCAGTATAAAAAAGAACAAACTATTGATAAATACATAACAGATGAATCTGAGAAACAACATGTTGCGTGAAAGAAGCCAGATACAAATGAGATCATACTACATGATAGAATTTAAATGAAGTTCAAGAACAGGTAAAATTAACTAACAAAAATATTAAGACAGTGTTTCCTTGAGAGTGGTGGAAAACAAACTGGCAAAGGGCACAAAGGAACTTTATGCTAAGCTAGAAGTGCCCTACACACTGACTTTTTGTGACTGTGCACATACACAAACATTTATGCACACTTTGCTGGATGTATAATGCCATTTAAAAATCAAAACAGAGTGACATCAGTGTCATGGTGACATGGGTCATTCCTCTCTTCTATCTACTGCGATTCACACCTAACTGGACAGTCATAACTAGACAAAAGCACTCTTGCACAGCAGTCCAGGGCTGGGCCCAAGAGGTCCATCCCACTGCAGACCCACAGGCGGGTGGATCTGACCTGGGGGAGGCAGCAGAGCCCTTTCTAATGGGAGGCAGAGAGTGAGCATGGTGAGTAAAAGTCTGCCTGGCCTACAGCGCTGCAGCTGGGGGGAACCCTATGCTCCTCAGCAGCACCTGGCTTTCTGAGGAGAGACCTCCATGACTGGGGGAGGGAAAGGAAAGGGAAGAGAGCAAAGAGAACTAAATCGCATGCTGTCTGTCCACAGACCTCTGGGACTCCCCAGCCTGACGATCCCCCTACCAGGTCAGGAGCATACCCAAAGCCCCAGGTGCTAAGCACACACCTCTGGCTACTCTGCCACCAGCTTATAAACCTATTCAAAACTTTCGGAGTGAGTCAGGTCCCTTAAGAGTAACCAAAACCTTGTGCTGTATCGCCACCTGCTGGAAAGCAGAAGAAAGGCTTCTGGTTGCCAAGCTGTTGAGCTGTTAGAATCAAAGTGAACCAAGCCTTCCCTAAATAAGGAAGTTATTTGCTGCTTCAAATGCGATGGCAGAGGCATGTTTCACACAACACTGAAAGATCACAGTACTACAGCACAAAAAAAGAAAATGACGATTCCAGCAACCAAACTCACAAACACAGAATATTACAATCTGATAAAGGATTCAAAATAGATGTTATGAAGACATTCAACAAAGTAAAAGAAAACTCAGAAAGGCAATTCAGTGAACTCAGGAATAAGATTAATGAACAAAATAAATAATTCCTCAAAGAGGTTGAAATTACAAGAGAACCAAGCAAAAATTCTAGAGCTGAAGAACTCAATAAGAGATGAAGAATGCATTAGATACAGAGTACTAGAAACAGAGTAGACCACATGGAAGAGAGAATAGCAATCTGTATGAAAGGTATTATAAATGATTCAGGTGAAGAGGAGAGAATTAATTTTGTAAACAGTGAAGAAAACCTACAAGAGTTGTCTGACTCCATTAGAGAAGCCAACATATAAATAATGGGTATATCAGAAGGACAAGAGAGGGAGAAGGAGGCAGAATGTTTAAAGAAAAAACAGCTGAGAACTTCCCAAACCTGGGGGAAGAAGTAGACATCCAAGTCCAGAAGCTGAGAGAACACGTTACTACTTCAGTGCAAAAAGACCTTCAGTACACATTAAAGTGAAATGATCAAAAGTCAATTATAAAGAACTAATTTTAAGGAAAACCAGGAAAAAAAAAACCCACAAAGGAACCCTCATTAGGATATAAGCAGATTTCTCAGCAGAAACTCTACAGTCCAGGAGAGAGTGGAATCACATACTCCAAGTATTGAAAGATAAAAATGGCCAGCCAAGAATACTCTAGCTAGCAAATTATCCCTCTGCTATTAAGGAGAAATAAAGGCTTTCCCAGGTAAACAAAAGCTAAGGGACCTGCCCTACAAGAAATGTTGAAATGAGCTCTTCAACCTAAAATGAAAAGGTGAAAGTACACAAAACTCTGATTAAGACGACAGCCAGAATTAGAAAACTGTAACTCTATTTTAGAATAGTGTTAAACTCTTAGTATAGAATAAATGTTAATGGGGAAAAAAGCACTGAAAATAACTATAGCTACTACAATTTGGTAACAAATTCACACTAAAGACAGAGAATTTGTGACATCAGGAATATAAAAGGGGAGGAGTAAAAGACAGAACTTTTATAGGTGAATGAAGATAAAGGACTATCAGCAGAAAAAAAGGACTATTTTATCCATGAGACATTTTATGTAACTGTCATGGTAAGACAAAGCAAAAATCTGGAGTATAGACACAAAACAAAAGGAGGGCGGGGAGAATGAGCATATCATCATGGAGAACCATAAACTTACAAAGGTAAACAGAAACAGAAGGTTAGAGCATCCTCCTGATATGCCACGGTTGCAGGTTCGATCCCCAGTCAGGCACATACAAGAATCAACTAATGAGTGCATCAATAAGTGGATCAACAAATCAATGTCTGTCTGTCTGTCTCTCTTTCCCTCTCCCTTATTCTCTAAAATCCATAATAATTATTTAAATAAAAATAAAAACAGAAGGAAAAATAAAAAATGGAGATTCAAAATAACCAGAATGAAAAACATGAGCAGTATCAATAATATTGCATATCAATAATTACCCTGAACATAAATGGACTGAATTCACCAATCAGAGGGCACACAGCAGCTGCTGGATGAGAAAACAGGGCCCAACTAGACACTGCCTGAAGGAGACTCATTTCGACTCTGAAGACACACACAGGCTCCAAGTGCAGGGACAGAAGACAACATTCCAAGCACGCAGAAACCAAAACAAAGCGGGCGCAGCCACAGCTGTGTCGGGCAAACCAGACTCCGAGACAGAAACGCTGAGGAGACAAAAAGGCGACTACATGATGACAAAGGGGTCACTGCATCAACAAGAGATAACAACTGTAATATACATGCTTCCGAACACACAAGCACCGAATAAATTAAGCAAATACTAACAGATGTGAAGGGAGAAATAGACAAAATGGAGTAATAGTAGGAGACTTCAGTACCCCAGTACCAAGAATGGATGCATCGTCGGGCAGAAAATAAACAAGGAAACACTGGAATTGAACCACATGTTAGAACAAACGGACTTAATATCAGAGAGTCAAGGAGAAGTCAGCAAATGAAACTAAGAATAACCAGTTTATGAGGAAAAAGAAAAGTAAGGGATTCAAGTGCCCCAAAAGCCAAAAGAAAAAAGCTATTCAGGAGATGGAAGTGGGCAAGTAGATCCAGTGCTGACGGGTTAAGGGATGAGCACTGGGAAATGATCGCTGGATTTTGCAACACAGGGCAGGGGAACGGGCTAAGGAAAAAGCAGGACGGCTGGGCCGCAGTGAGACTCCGTCTGAGATGAGTGTTCCTGAATTTAAGCAGGATTAGCCAGCATGTTGTGTGTTTTAAATAAGCTACCTTTCGCCGCAGGTGTGGGTGTGTTTCGGCAGGGTTGGGGTCCTGCCAGAGACATCGGACAAACAGAAAGAGGAGCAACAGATTGTGACTGACACAGAGCGAGAACCGAGGGTAGAAGAGGTACAGTGACCGAGTGCGAGAGCTGCAGGGAACGATGGGAGTGAAGGGATATTGAAGTTAAGGCACTAGAGGGAATTAACTAGAAAATTATAAGCAAAAGATTATATGAGGTTTGCGTGAAATAAAAGTTAATAAAGAGTTTTGGATACTCTAATCTCAAGGTAGCCTTACCACCACGAGAAGCGGTGGGTGAAGTACGGTGGAAGACGAGATCGCCAAAGGTGAAGAATCAAGAGACCAAGTCAGAACACAACAAGCTTCACCAACGTGCATTTTCGAACCACCACAGCCTGGGACAGGAGTCGCGGTGTAGAGCACGACAGTCTGCTGGGAGCGGCAGCTTTCAGGGCTGAGGAACTGGAGCGGGAAAAGCCTAGGATGGGAAGGGCTCCTTTCCCCCTGGCAGTCCCATCTTCCTCTCTCCGAGGTATGGATGCCCACACATCCTTGTGTACAGGGGGGGTAAAAGTCGGGCTACAGTTGTGAGTACACGGAACAGACTTTTTCCTCGTATTGTTATTAATTTATCATTTACTGTATAAATTGTATGTATTATTGATCTTATTATTATTTTGTATCCATACTAACGATTTATCTTTTAGGTACTGATGGCTGGTAATTTAACCTCCTTTTGTCCACCCCTGTGTATAAATACACACATACACACAAATAGCTGTGGGAAACAAGCACCATTTTGTTTCCTATTGATTTTGTAGTTTACATAAATATTACACTGTATTCTGCATAAATTTCTACAACCTGATTTTTCTCTACTTTATAAAAAAAAATTTCTTTTCAAGATAAAGCACCCACTTATAATAAACAGCCCCTAATACTGAGTCCAATTCAAAAAGGAAACATATTATCTTTAAAATATATTCACCTTGAAGCTTCCTACTAAGTTCGAGCTTTTCCTGTTCAAGGCGTTTAATCCTTCTCTCGTAAGCTTCTGTTGCTAAGTTGTTATCTAGAGTCCGCTGGACGTTGGCATCGAGATCCAGGGAAGCAGGGCCAGCCGTGACTCTTAAACAGCTCCGGTCAGAAAGAACACTGAAGGAAGGAAAAACATGCGGGTTTACACTGAAGCACAAAGTTTAAAGGAAAAAGATAACCTTTTGAAACTGTTCATTTAAAACAAGGATTTGAATATCTAGTTATAGGTAGCCATCTAGAATGATAGAACTTTTCTTCTTTGCAAAATTAGCATAAATGACTTTTTAGAAGCATTTTTAAAAATGACAACTCAAATCACCCAAATTACCCTGCATTTATATTAATAACCAAAAATTATAAAACGAAGTTTGCTGAGGGGTTGTTGGCAGTTCAAAGCAATGCAACCATCTCAGTGAACTGGTGGTCAAAGCACCACCATGGTGCTCTTTCCTGGAATTTGGAATTCAAATGTGAAACCCCTTCTTCGATGTAATACAATTTAAATAAAAATATTTGAGCTACTGGACACTCAGCAGTGAGCAGAACAAAACGTGCCCAGTGTAGACTTTATTTTCTAGTGACGGAGACAAAAATAACCAAGATAAGTAAAATGTTCAGTACATTAGATAATATTAAATGCTAAAGAAAAAAGAAAAGCAGGAAAGGGGGAAACAAAGTACTGAGAGGGAGGAAATAAAAATTTAGATAAAGCAGTCAGGAAAGTCAACACTCAGAAAGTAACTCTGAATAAAGTCCAGAGAGAGAGGGGACTCTGGGAATGTTGGGGAGGAGCATTCCAGGCAGGCGGAACCGAGCGCAAAAGCCAGAAACAAGAGTACGTCCGGCACATTCATGGGCCAGAAAGGAGGCCCGTGTGGCTGGCGTGGAGTGAGCAAGGGGAAGAATGGAAGTGCACAGAATCAGAAAGATCAGTGAAGTGAGCCAGTCACGTGGGGCCTTGTAAGAACTCTGGTTTGGAGCTAAGGTACAAAGTCACCAGAGGTGGGGGCCGTGGGGGTGGTCCGGAACAGGGGAATGAATGCCACAATCTGACTTAACTTTCAGCGGGATCACTCAGCCAGGTGCAGAGAAAACAAGAAGCAAAGCTACGAACATGTGGAGTAGGTGGGGAAGAGAGATGTGAAGCAGAAAAGAGAAGGTCTCAGCTGGAGATGCACATTAGGAGTCGTGAGTACCCGTGAGAGCACCAGAGAGTATAAATGGAAAAGATCCAAAGGCTAAGCCACGGGACAAGGGAGATCAGGAGGCAGCAGACAGAGACTGAGAAGGAGTGGCCGGAAAGGTAAGGAGAAATCAGGGGAGTGCACTGGAAGCCAAGAGGAGCATGTGTTTTAATGGGTAAGAGCCAGGACAAACTACATGAGACTAGGCAAATAAGACAGACTAAGATATGATCATTAAATTTAGCTACATGGAGGTTGGTGGTGAGAGTGATAAAAGCAGTTTGCATGGAGTGATAGGAGCATAGACTTGACTGGAGTGGTGTCAAGAAAAAAACAGAAAGGAAAAAAAATATAGGTAACAGTTGGAAGTAGTTTTGCTATAGTGTGGAACGGAGAAACAGCTCATAGCAGGTAAAGAAAATGGTGTTAAGAGAGATTTTACACTTTGCTGTAAGATGGGAGAAAAAACTGCATGTCTGCAGGCTGATGTGAATGATCTGATCACGCAAATGACACAGAAAGGGAAAAACTGATGAGGTAGCAGTGAGTAGGCCGGAGGGGAGGGAGGGGGCGGGTGGGCCCCAGCTCACAGTTCATGTGCGACAGGAAGAGCGGATGGGCCCAGAGGTGTGCAGGAGGTAGATGTGGTGATGGGAGCTGTGGAAGTTTCTGCGGTTTGCTTCACCCTCTTGGTGAGAGAGGGAGACAGAAGAGAGTAAGGATGACCGCGTTCAGAGGAAAGTGTACACTACAGAACAGCTCTCCAGGATAGTGGAAGCGTGAACACACACTAGGGTAAAAGGTGTATCTGCCCAGCAGTAAAAGGAACCTGAGGTTGGTAATCATGACTGGGAAGTTGAGACCAGTAAGAATGTTCACATACTTTTTTCTAGACACTGAACTGCATAGGTACGGGCAGAAAACTGAACTGTAATAATGAATGTCAACTTAGCAAAGCCCGTGTGACAAAATGAGACAGTCAAGGAATTGAGGGGCACTCACAGGAGTGACCAGTCACTGTCGAGGAAATCTAAGCTGGGTGAGGGGAAGAGGAGAGATGAGTGGCATGAAGGTCGGTGAAAAGAAGGTGAAGATGAATGAGCTGAAAGTTCTGACTCCTGACACCTAGAGCGCAGTTACTGAACAGCAAGGGAGCTCTCCTATCTCCCGCCCAAGGCTGTTAGATTCGGAGCTATCTGTCCTATTCCCTCTCCCAAAAGGAGTTACAATTCTTTGTGTTCTATTGGTTTTGAAACGTCTAACTTATCCCAGCAGCAGCTTCACGCTATTTTTAATTTTTGATTTACAAAGTTCTTTTACACATTATATACTTTTAAACCACGATTCATTTTAATTTTCTTTAAATTGTGCAAATTATGTTAACATTTGAAACTTACCAGCTACTAGTATAGGTAAAACCAACAAATGGCAGGTGGTGGCCAGAAAACGCAGCGTGTGTTGGTGGCGGCATCGTTTCCTACAGGACATAGAAACACCTGGTGAGAAATAACTAACCGCGGCCTGTGGGCTGGGCTACAGACATTAACTGTCAATGGGAAACGTGCGACTGTTCAACTTGGAAACACTGGTAAGTTTGGTACAGATGGTTAGTGACAGATTTAGACCATGAACATCGCTATCATAAAATTCGAGTAAAATGAAACTAAAGATGAAAAGCGTGCAGTCCTTTTTCATGTAGTCCATATCTGCAAACCTGTCTGGTCATGGATATTTCTTTGTAACCCAAAATCAATATTCACAGCACTTTAGTGGACACGTGCAGAGCAAAGAAAAATCCGAGCTGTCATACACATGTGTTCCCAGCTGGAACTGACCAAGGGGACACCTGCCTTCTTATTTCAGCTCTCACACCGTAAACAAGTGTTCTCTTCGGTCTTAGGTATACCATGTTTTTCACATTTTTGTGCTTTTTACAGGTGATTTTCTGTTTAAGTGGCCTCCAAGCATGGTGCTAAAGTGCCATCTTTTATTCCTAAGCAAGAAGGCTGTGACGTGTCTCACAAAAAAAAGTGGTGGCACGCTTGTTCAGCATGACTCAGTGCTTGCCGGGAGCTCGGCGCAGATTAATCGGCAGTATCTATTAAGTAAGCTGTCTTTAAATAGAAATACACATAAAAAATGTTATGTGTCGACTGGTTGATAAAAACGTCTTGGCCACAGGCTCTCAGGGACCTCCACCCACTTCCCCCAGGGGCAGTGGTTCAATACGCACCAATAGCAGTGTTCACAGCAGCACTATCAAACGCACCTACTGGAAACAGTGAGAACTGACTGCGCTGTGTGTCTGATTTGGAATGACTCACAATTTCTGTTAACAGTACATATAATCCCATAATAAAAAACTGATGAGGAAAGTCTATTTAATTATTTTTTGTGAGGTTCAGAGAGGAAAGTATGAGAGGTTCTTTTTTTAATTTTTATTGAATTTATTGGGGTGACATTTGTTAATAAACTTATATAGGTTTCAGGTGTACAATTCTATAATACATCATCTGTATACTGTGTGTTCACCATCTCAAGTCAGATCTCCTTCCATCAACATTCACCCCCCTTTTACCCTCTGGTGCCTCTCCCTGCACCCGCTTTCCTCTGGTAATCACCATATTGCCTGTGCCCATGAGTTTTGGGGGGTTTTTTAGGGGGAAACTGTGGGGTTTTTTGCTTATTCCCTTCACTTTTTCCACCCAGCCCCACAAACTCCCTCCACTCTGACAGCTGTCAGTCTGTTCGCTGTGTCTATGAGTCTGTTTCTGTTTTGTTAGTTTATCTTGCTCATTAGATTCCACACATAAGTGAGATCATATGGCACTTGCCTTTCTTTTATCTACTTACCAGTGAAAAGTGATATAAAAGTAATATAAAAATTCTTAGTGCAGAATAAAATAACTGAATTAAAATGAAAATTCAAACTAAGAAGGCTAAAAAGGCAAAAAACATAAAAATTTTATGTTCTTACTTTTCTAATTTCTAATTTGATATAACCTAATGGTTTAGGGCAAAGGTTGACAAACTGCACTGGCAACACACTAAAAATGGCTGAGTTTTTGGTTGACCTGCTGGCCTGCCACACGCCTCACACAGGGCTGCGACTTTGGGCTAGTTTGGCTGCAGGACTTGGCTGCCCACTCAGTCCCCGCCAGGTCTGCGGTTTTTAGCGGTGACACCACCGGGCCTGGGTATTTAGCTCTCCACCCCCGGTCAGCCGCCCGGGCAGCAGAGCTGCTGGGGTCACAAGTGGCTCCAGGCCGCAGCGCTGCAGCCCACCCACACAGAGGGAAGGGGGTGGGGAGCTGTTGTTAACCAAAGTTCAGTGGTTTTCCATGAGTAGGTGTTTCTCAATTTATTTACCTTGGGTGGATTGGTCAAGCCCTAAAATGGTTGTTTTTGACCATTTTGTCCAGTTTCATGGTGGTTTGAAGGAGAGATTTGCCAGCCTCTTCACTCTGCCATCATGAAATCCACTTTTTAGGAAATCTAACAGCATAACTAAGCTAAGAAGTAAACCTCTGAATTTTAATTTTGCTCCTAGTCACGAATAACTTCGTTCACCTCAGCACACTCTCTCAATTTCCTGAATTTGTGAGAAAATAAATACCAGAAGCTACTACTGTCTGATCACTGATAAGCTGGCCCATAACATTTCTTCATAACCATATTAAAAAGAACAGGGACAGAACTTCTTCACAAGGTCATACTCACCGTATTCTTTAAACAATCATCATCCACGTCAAAATTTGATGTATCTGTTGGGCTACTAACTTCTGGAATATAAGGTGCTTCACAGTTTCGAATATTATCCCAGTCAATCCCACTGAAAAAGGGATGTTTCTTAAAGTCTTCTATTCCATTTTGACCAAGTCGATGCTCTCTGCTGCAAATGAGCCTTCGAATAAGATCCTTGGCATTTTCAGACACATCTGTCACTTGAGGTGGAAACTGAAACCTTTCCTAAACAGAATAAAAGAAACAGAATATAAATCAGTATTTAACTTACTAAGCAGGTTGCTTAACATTTATTTTCTTGAAAATACATTTTAAAAGTATCTAATAAGTTTACATTGATATAAAACACTGATACTGAAGGAAATACAGGGATGAGTAAAGAATGTCTTCCTAAAAAACTTTTGATTTCATATTTGATTTAGTCATACATGTACTGTAAAGATAATTAAATGCTAAAATATCTTAAACTGCTGTTGGAATCAAGAATATTCATTAAAACAGAATTTGCCTGAATATTTCGAGAGTATAGATGGTTCATATAAGCCACATACTAATGATTAAGTAAAAACAACAAACATTTTTAAAGAACGTAATACGGACTTGACACTGTTAGAAGGGTTCTACTCAATCCTCACAGCAGCCATTGAAGGTAGGTACGACTATGACCCTAACTTCTACAGAAGAGAAACAGGGCACAGAGCTCAGCAATTTGCTCACGACCACACACCAGTGAGCGAATGGCAGAGCTGGGACTTCAACGGCAGCTGTCTGACTCCAGAATCTGTGCTCTTGACAATCACGTCATAGTGCAACGCTTTCTCTCCAAAGTGCTTTGCATGCTTTCTACGACTCTGTAGCTATTGACTGTGTCTCAACTCTTCATCACCATTTAGTAGATAGATCATCTTTGCAACCAGGGAGAAGAGCATCAGTTCCATAAAGCTGATTTATGTATGTGTGAAGCAAATAATCATAATTGTCACTGGAACGAATTAAAAAGAACAGACTGTTCCTTTATGGGATACTCCTGGTCACATTCCAGATTCTTCCAATTGCTCATAACTTTCTGAGACCAGGCAATCAAACCCGTCCTTTTTTTTATTATGAACCATCTATTTCCACTTCACTTTGTACTGAGTGGATTAAAGTTTTATTAACTCACTCCTGTTGTGCATCTGCATTTTTCCCAGTACTCTGTGATCATAACACTGGAAGAGGTATTCTGGTCCACACATCTTTGTTCTACTGAAGATTTCCTTAGGGTAGATGCCTACAGCCGAAGCTGCTCAATCAAAAGTTCCAATCATTTTTTAAAGACTCTAGATGCACACTTAGAAACTTTTTGATGGAAAGGTTACATCAATTTATATTCTTATCAATAATGTCCATTGCACTGGATTATTTACAGTATGGAACACTATTATTCTTTTCATCTTTATCAATTTGACAGGGGAAAAGTATCTCATTCTCATTTTAATTTGCATTTCATTTATTACTGCCAAGGCTGAGAATTTTTTAAATGTATTCAGTCATGATTATACTGTAGCAGTAACGATGGAAAACTATCTGCTTATGCTCTTTGCTATTCTAGTAGAAGCCACTTAACTTCCCACTTATTACCTTCTCTAATAAAATATTGAAGGTTAAAACTAGTAATTTTAGGGCCCCGGCTGGTGTAGCTCAGTGGATTGAGCGCGGGCTGGGAACCAGAGGGTCCCGGTTCGATTCCCCGTCAGGGCACATGCTTGGGTTGTGGGCCAGGTCCCCAAAGAGGGCCATGTGAGAGGCAACCATACATTGCTCTTTCTCCCTCCCTTCTCCTCTCTCTGAAAATAAATAAAATCTTAAAAAAAAAAAAACCTAGTAATTTTATGTATAATGATAGACTTTTGATTATTCAGGTCTGTCATGCCCCCTATTAGGGTAGATATTGGATTATTCACTGTTTTCAGAAAAATATTTTCTTTTTAAAATCACGTTAGATTTATTACACGTATTGTTTACCCCATCAATATGAAAAACAGTGAAGTATACTAACTTTGTGATTCATGATTTTTCCATATGTCTCCACCAGAGACTCTGCATAAAACGGCGTTTCTCCATAAAGCATTTCATACATACAGACCCCCAAGGACCACCAGTCGCACTCGGGGCCGTATCTGCCTTTCCCGTCTTCCATGGCTTGAAGGATTTCGGGAGAGATATAATCTGGAGTTCCAACAGCCACTGAGGACTGGACCTGGAGAAGTTCATATGTTTAGTAATCTACTGTAAATACTAGAAATGAATAATTTTAAGTTGAAAGTATTTACACTTACTTATACAATAAACAGTAACTCATAACAACTTTGTCATTATCTGAATTTAGCCTCCTTGAACATATAAGTTAAATTTTGCATAATCTCCACACTAATAGTTCTCCAGATTTCATAACACTATAGAACCTTTATTATAGCTCTTACTTAATTGACACATTAAGGGTAACAATATGATTTAAACACCACAACCATAAAATTGAATATTGAGTTTTGAACATTCTTTTTCCTAAACTGTTATTTTTTGCATTGAAAGTAATTCACAACTGATTAATATATACCTGTATCTACCTGCCTTTCTTCCATCGGGTATTGTTAGAACAGTGTTACTGATAATAATACATATAAAAAACTGGAACTGTGAAAATTTTACAATGAGTTATGGGGGTGAAACCCTGAAAAACTGTGGCTAATACTTCTGAGCAACCTGGAGATTATTTTTAAATACCTTAATGGAAGCCTAAGGAAATGATAACAATGTCCTACAAACTGCTTATTAATTTAAAACATTATTAAAAAGGAAAAATATATCCTTTAAAAAATAAAGGACCAATAGACAAAAATTGGGGCATACAATTATGGCAACTTAGATATAAATTAGAAAATGATAGCTAAAAAAGATCCTGGGAACGAATTTTGTAAGATCCTCTAAAGTAAAAGAAAACTGGTTCTTTACATGATTTTAAAAGAACACATCATAAAAAGAACATTCTCAAGGTAGAATAACGGTTAATATTCTGAATTTTCCAAACTAAATTACCATTCTTAATAATCATTAGAACGGACTTCCTCTTTGGCAATACTTAAACGATTTGAAAACTCTTCCATTCCAAACTATTAAAAATACTAGGTAAAATTAAACAATCATTTTTTATAAAAGTATAAGCTTTCTAAAAAATAGTAACTCCTCGGGGCCAGTGGTGAAGAGAGGACTGAGAACCAGGGGTGGTTAAGCACTCAGGTGGGGGTGGGGGCAGGGAACTGCTAGCTTTCATTTTCTAGGTTCTTGGATTTTGACGTGAGGACAAAGGAAACGCCCTGAGCTCATGCGAGGTTGGAAGTGAGAGGCTGCCCCCTATGACTTCTACCCTAATGGTTTGCCCTAGACAGTGTTCTGTAAACAAAAAGCTGAATTTCCAAACTCTGCCACTCAGCAGAGAAAGATCAGACATTCTGTCTACCTCAATTGCAGTGGACATGGGAAGAAAACGTCCTCCTCTACAAATCCCTAACTTTAGGTCACACAGTCCCACTACCTGGGGTTTTAATTCACAGAACTTCTGTGGCCCAGAAGTTCTCAAGCCAAGAAACTAGCAACAATATTGGCCCCGGTTAGGTGCCCCAGAAAGCCTGGCATCAAGTTCAAAGCTGCTCTGGGCACACATGTTCACACCTGGCCACATGGAACTCCCACACGCACAAGCCCATCGAAGGTGAGCTCACCATCCCATAATATCAACTACACAAGTGAACATTCCATCATGAGCAAAGCCCAGAAATCCGAACAAACAATACAATTAGACTCCTAACAATGATCACTTCCATTTCATGAAATGTTTCAATTTCTTAGACATTTAAAAAAATTAAAAGCATAAGAGATGGAAAAAAATCAAATCAAATAGAAGTCCCAGAAGTTTAAAAAAAAACCCAAAACTATTCCCTGAAATAAAACACATAGTAAATACATAAAAGATATGAAAAGGTAAATAAAACCAGATATACTTCTATGCACAATGTAGTTAAAAACTACAGAGTACCAAAAGCAAAGAGATTAAAAACATTAGACAGATTAGATTACCAAGCAAGGAACGACCATTAGACTGACAGCTCAATTATTAATGCTAACAGCAGTCAGAGAAAACGGAATTATTTCTTCAAAGTAATGAGACAAAATAATTACCAAAATTATATTCCTTACCTAAATTACAATACAAGTATGAGGATTAAATAAACACATTTTCCCACAAAGACTGAGTGAACTACCACATGTAGTTCCTTTCAGGTAAACAGAAGCATTAAAGAACACAGTTCATAAAATAAGAAATGTAACTGAGACGGAGGAACAGGATACCAGATGCAACTGTAAACAAAGACATCGGTAATGACAAAGAAGACAAGGAAGAGGACGATGAGCAGCAGGAAGAGGAGGAAGGGGGACAGCAGGAAAGGAGGTGGCAAAGGAGGAAACTACTCGAAGACCGGAAAGCAAGGTGAAACCAAAACACGAGACACAGAGACATATTAAAGGGAGCGTTAGGGCCTAAGTTTCTTTTTTTAAAAATATCTTATTTACTTCTTAATTATGATTTTTAATTGTGGTAAAATACACATAACATAAAATTTACCACCATAACCAATTCTCAGTGTCAAGTTCAGGGACCTTAAGCACATCTACACTGCTGTGCGACTATCACCGCATCCATCTCTGGACCTCTCTTCATCCTGTAGAACCGAGACTGTCCCCTTTAAACGACGACGTCCTTACCCCCTCCTCCCAGGCCCCGGCAGCCACCGTTACACTTTCACTGAATGTGACCTCTCTAGGGAGCTCATATAAGGAAAATCATACAGTATTTGTCCTTTTATGTCTGGCTTATACCACTTAGCATAATGTTTTTAAGGTTTATCGATGCTGTAGCATATAAGAATTTCCTCCCTTTTAAGGCTGAATAATGCCCAATGTATGTACATACATTTTATTTACCCATTTATCTGTTAATGGACACCTGACTTGCTTATGTCCCCTGGCTACTGTAAATCATGCTGCTACTGAAGTGGGTGTACAAATACTCTTCCAAGTCCGTGCTTTCAGTTTTGTGGAGCACACACCCAGACGTGAAATTCTTGGGTCCTGTGATAATTCTATTTTTAAGTTTTTGAAGAACGGCCATGCTGTTTCCGGAGAGGCTACAGAATTTTACACTCCCATCAACAGTGTACATGGCTTCCAGTTTGTCTACATTTTGTCAACACTTGTTCCTTCTGGTTCTTCTTTAGAGCAGCCATCCTAATGGGATGAGGCAGTATTTCATGGTGGCTTTGATGTGCATTTTCATAATGATTGGTGACGCTGAACATCTTTTCATGTGCTTGTCGGCCATTTGTATACCTTCTTAGGAGAAATGTCTATTCAATTCCTTTGCTCATTTTGAACTGAGTTATTTATTATTGAGTTGTAGGAGTTATTTATACATTCTAGATGTAACACTCTTACTGGACATATGATTTGCAACTATTTTTTCCCACCCCATGGTTACCTTTGCACTAAGGGGACTGAGGCCCTGATGCACAGAAGTTCTTACTGGTGATACTGCCCAGTTTGTCTGTTGTTTCTTCTGCTGCCTGCTGTGTGGTGTCATTGCCAAATCCAACATCAAAAGCTTTCCCCTATGTTTTCTTTCAAGAGTTTTATAGTTCCAGCTCTTATATTTTGAGTTAATTTTTCTATATGGTGTAAAGTACACTAAGTCTTGTTTTGATCAGGAATACAGTAGAAAGACTGATTAACTCTAGATGTCAGATAAACTTATAAATGTGAAAAAAAAATTAAGATAAACTTTGAGATATTTGAAATAGAACGCATCATTTCCAAAGAAGTAACAAAAAACAGAAGTAAAACTAAATCTGACCAAGCCAATAGCAGGCAGGAAAGAAGAAGAAAAAACGAGCATATACACAAACATCAAGCAAAACCTGTAACAAATAGCACAAGATAGAATACTAGAATATATACAGACACATCCACAACGTGAAGTTCGTAAGTGGATTAAATTCACCTAGTAAAAGACAGCACTGTCACACTGCGCGACCCACAAAGCCGAAGTGAACGTGTTTTACAACTGTCGGCAATAATCTCCTGGAAAGGCTGCACCTGACCATGAGGACACTGAAATGTCGAAAGGAAAGGGACAGAAACGATACACCAGGCAGACGTGAAACGAAGTAAAGTTCAGGAAGCTATATTACTATGTCAAAGAGATTCTAAGGCCAAATCATTATTAAGATTTTTAAAAATTTGTTAATTATATAAGAGCAAACCCCAGAATAGCAATTCTGAATAATATGTAACAACACAGCTACACAAGAGGTATAAAAATATTGAAGATTATAGGGAAAAATTAATAATTTAACATCATAATAAGGATTTTAAAACAAAAGATAATACACATCAGAAAAAAATAAAACTGGTAAGAATATTAAAAATTTGAACAAGTTAACAACTTTAACCTTATAGACATATGTAGAAACCTGCACCCAGAAGTTAGGAAAGAAATGTATTCTTTTGGACAAACATGTAATACTTATAAAAATTGGGCTGTTACAAAATCAAAGAGCAAATCTTGACAAATGCCAGAACACTGGTATCAAATACATCCATTCTCCATTAAAATAAAACTAGAAATGAATAACCAAATAAATAAGTGAATACAATATTTTGGATATTAAAAGTCACACAGCTAAATAATTAACAGTCCACAGCAGAGTTCTAACTAAATTTGGAAAATATTCAGAACTAAAAAATAGTAAAAATCAAAATTATGAAGGAAAAGAAAAGCACAAACAACATCAGGAATGAAAAGAGGACAAAACTACACATGAGACAGTTTTTAAACCAGGAGCATAACCTGAACAACTTCTGGACAAGAAAACTGACAACTCATCAACAATAGACAATGTTCATAGAAAAATATGTGACTTACCAAAACTGACGCAGGAAGAAATAGAAAACCAAAGAGACCTATGACCATTAAAAAACTTGAATGAACAGTATAAATCTACCCAGAAAACAAACAAAATATAACAAGAGAAAACAAAACCTCACCAAGGAAAGGTGATTTAAAAGTGAGTAGTACCGATCATGTAAGAAACGGAAACCCCTGTTATTGTATCAACTGTTCTAGAGCCAGAAACAGGAGAGGAGACACGGCTCCCCCGCACATTTTAGAAGGCGGCAATAACCCAAGAACAAACACCAGACAAGAACCATTTTAGAAGAAAATTACACTGCAATATCAAACGTGATTAATCTCAGGTAATGACCGAATATAAAACACTAGTAGAGCCAGTCTAGCAGTTTGTTCAGATACATCAACACAACGTCCAGATGAAGTCAGTCACGCTGATCCGAGGCCTGAGTGACTTGGTCAACCTGCCGTTTCGCAGTAGATGAAGAAAAGTCATTTGATTATGACAACAACCCTAACAACAGACTCTCAGTAATCAGAAACAGAACACTCCTTAATCCAATAAAGAACATATACCAAAAGATTACAGCAAACATACTTAATTGAAACTACAGAAAAAAAACCACCATTAAGTCAGGAATAAGGCAAAAAAGCTCCCTATTACCTCACCTATTTAATATTGTACTGAAGGTCCCTGACTGCATAGGAAAAAAAAATAGCAGATATAAAGATTGGAAAGAACAGAACCCAAAGCTGGTAATTACTTGTGGATTATATAACTGTATATACAGAAAATCTAGAGGAACTACAAATTATTTTGAACTAATAAAAATATTTAGCCCGGCTGGTGTAGCTCAGTGGATTGAGCGCGGGCTGGGAACCAGAGGGTCCCGGTTCGATTCCCAGTCGGGACATATGCCTGGGTTGCAGGCCAGGTCCCCAGTGAGGGCCATGTGAGAGGCAACCATACATTGCTCTTTCTCCCTCCCTTCTCCTCTCTCTAAAAATAAATAAATAAAATCTTTAAAAAAAATATTTAGCAAGCTTGATAGTTTCAAGATAAATATATAATAATCAATTGTGATCCTAAACAACAGTAACAGGCTATCAAACTACAAATTTAAAAAAGGTATTTATAATAGCTTCCCCCAAACATACACACAAAAAATCCACAATGTGCCCAAGAACAAAATCTAACATTATTTAAATGTAATGGATTTATGGTGAATATAGTTTAAAAACTTCACTAACAGACATAAAAGAAAACCTAAAGCAATGGAAACACCATATTCGTGGAAGGGAAAACTTCATGCTGTAAACACACATTTCCCAAAAATAAATCTCTAAATTCAGTGCAAGTCTTCAAGCTTGTGTTTGTGAAAAAGTATTTGTGTCTGTGTATATGTATCTATATAAACCAATACTATAATCCTAACAATCATATGGAAAAACGAATGGCCAAGAGTAGCCAAGACAATTTTAAAGGAAGGAAAAGAATTAGGGCAGAATACACCCCACCTCCAATAGAAACTGACTTCTTACAGAGGTATAGTTGATTAAAATAATACAGTTTTAACAGGCGTGAGAGCCAAAAAGCAAGCTGAAACTTGATTTGGAACATCACAAAATTTGGGAAAGGTTAAAATTGTGGTCACTACCCTAGTAATAAGTAATGACCCACACAAAGTCATATAACGCTAACATTTTAGAACACTGCGAATGAAGAGAAGATCATAAGCTTCCGGAGCAGAGGAGAACGGTTGTAACAGAAGGACTGAGTATTAGAATAGCATCAGACGTCTCAACAGTACATGAAAAGACAATACAACGCCTTCGAAATTCGTAGAGAAAAATTACTTCAAACCTATAATACTATGTCCAGACAAATCACCAACCAAGCATGAAGGTAGAAATGCAGGCATTTTCAGACACACAAAATTATGAAATGTTTCCTCCCAGTGGAACCTTTCTCGGGCAGCTACCGCCAATGAGGAGACACAGGATCCAGGAAACAGAGAATCCAGTACTAGAGAACACCACAGTGAATCCACGATAACGAGGCAAGTCCTGGGCGACAGTTCTGCCCTCGGCCTACAGAACACTCCAATGAGAATGGGAGAACGAAAGACTGCAGTACGCGTGTCTCCAAAGGACAAAGGGGAACCACTAAGTTACTTAACATGTCTGAGAGAAAGGAATTGCTAAATTAGTTAATGTATGGTGGAGCGTTTCAGGATAAATAGATGAGAGTCAGAAAGTGAAGCCAAAAAAAGGGTAGTTACTATAGGGAGAATAAAAAGTTGTTCAAGAAAAAATGTAATTAAACTGCATGCCACAGCTATGAGTAATATTTGTATAATCATAAAAAATTATTATAGGCACTTAAGGACCGAGTCTCTCTGTGGTGGGCACTTTCTGTCTGGTGTTTTCTGCCGCTGTCCCAATTAGGAGAGGAACTGGCTGGGAGGAGAGGAGGGAGCACACAGTAGAAACGGCCGCTGGCCACTTTCAAAGGTCTTGCCGTGCAGGTAGCGCCAGTGGAAGCGGAGGGTGAAAGTACGCTTTTCCCCCCATACCCTCCTCCACCTCTCCCCACCCCTGGTAATCACCACACTGTTGTCTGTTTCCATGACTTTTTTTTCTTTTTTGCTCAATCCCTCCATCCACCACTCTGTCCCCCAACTTCTCCCCTGACAGCTGTCAGCCTGCTTTCTATCAGTGAGTCTATCTCTGTTTTGCTTATTAGTTTACTTTGTTCATTAGATTGCCCGTGAGCGGGGAAAAAACTGAACAGGATTTACTGAAAGATGGTGAGAGAACTGCAATGGAAAGACAGAAGGGTATGGGCTGGGCAAGATGGGATAAGACCTGCACCCTCATCTTCCACGGTAGAGATTAATAGATAATACTGAAAACTAAGTAATCAAGAGGTGACAGCAGCACAAATATGATAATAAGAAATGTGTAAGTAAATGAAACAAAAGAGGGGCCAAATGATTTTGTGTCTGCCTCTAGTAAAAGAGCTTTGGAAGTCGGAAGACTAGGAAAAGGAATGCTGTCTTTGTGATAAGTCTCCCTAACATATGCAGAGACTGCTTTTAAAAATAAAATGAAGATAAAACGAATATGAAGATTTCTTCATTACAATTTCTAAATGGAGGACAAACAAGCTACAATGTCTAGGATATTTTGAGATCATCAATAAAAAATGAATGACTAGGAAGATACACCAGGATTTCAGGCCTAAATGTGACCAGGGAAAACCCATACAGACAGAAACAGTACTGATTGCATTCTGGAACGCCGAGGGTTTTGGAAGACTGGACATCAGACGTGGGGAGAGGAGCCCCAGCTTTGGGTCTAAGGGGCTCATGACATGCAGGACTGGGGACTCCTGGCTCTTCCCCTGGAGTTCTTTTACAGTGTAGCTCTCTCCAATTTGGAACAGAAGTCCACAACTTCCTGTTGCCACAGCCTCTCTGACTTCAATGTGTCCTCAACCTGGCAAGACTGCCAGGCGATTCCTCCCTTCTCTGGCACAGTCCGCTTCCCACACAACACGAGCAGTCATCCTGCGGCAGAGTAATTCCATGTTCCTTCCATACACTGTTTGTGTGACTGCTGTCCTAGCTTTTACTTCTGCGTGTCATAAACCCCACTGCAATGTAATTGTTTTTGTTTTTAGCAGATGCTTTTTATATAAATTTAAAAAGAAAGGTAATACAGTCTTTTTTTCTTTATCCACTTTATCCCCTAGCTAATATTCTTTATCCTATAGATCTAAGACCCCAAATGGTATCATTTCCATTGGCCTGAAAGACATTTTTTAGCATTCATACCTTTTGGAGATTAAGCCCTCATCTCGATCAGCAAGTGTCTTTAATGCACCTTTACTTTTGAAGAATATTTTTGCTTGATACAGAAGTCTTCGTTTACAGATTTTTTTTTCCCCAGCACTTTAAAGATATCATTCCATGACTTCCAATGAGAGGTCACTGGTCATTCTTAACCATTTTTCTGGAGTATGTGAAGTGTTTTCTTCTGGCTGCTTTCATTTTTAAAAAAACCTTTAATTTTCAGCAATTGTGATATGGCTAGGTGTGGTTCCTTTTACAAGCTTGAAATATGCCAAATTCTTAGATCCATGTTTTTCATCACCTTTGGTAAGTTTGAGCCATCAGTTCTACACATTTTTTCTGCTCCCATCTCACTCTAAATTGCTAAAGCGATTGAGCAATTCCTTTCTCTCAGACACATTGAATCATTTCTCCGGATTCCAATTACAGGGGTCCCTGAGCCTGTTTTTATTTTGCTTCAATCTTTTTCTCCATTCTTCGGAATGGATAATCTTTATTGATCTGTCTCTGAATTCACTGGCTCTTTCTTCTCTCATCTCTAATTCAGTTAACCTCCTCTTGTGAATTCTTTATTTCTATCAATGTACTTTTCAAGTTCTGAAAGGTCCATTTGATTTTTCTGCTGAAATTCCTTATCTGTGCAATCTTTAAGACTACATTTTCCTTTGATTTTTTTAAAGCATATTACGATAGTTTCATTAAGTCTGTCTAAATCCAACATCTGTGCTACCTCGTTTTCTACTGACGACTTCTGTTTTTTAACTCTGTATCACAGCCCATCCTCTATCCTCCATTTTTGTTTGGTCCAGTGATCTCTGACTAAATGCTGGTCATTGTCGGTAAGACTTGGTAGAAAGTATGAATTCTGTTATCTTCCTTTGGAATATTAATTTTGCTTAAGCAGATAAATAAAAATACTTATCACCTTGAGCCTGAATTGGATTACGGTTATATTCTTCAAGCACAGATTTACAGCAAGTCTATGAATCAAGTCCCTTTACTGGAGGACCACTTTCGAACTCTATGGATCTTACACCGACTTGCCATTAGGCTATTAGACAGGTTCACACAACTCCCTCCCCTCCCACGTCAAGCCCTGCAGATTCCAGGGGCCCCAGCAACTCAACTCAGACTCCTCCTCAGCTCTGCAGGACTACTCAACTCTGCTCTAACTCTAGCTCTCTGCATCAGAAACAGCCCACCGTCCCAATTCTGGGAAAATGTTTGGCATACATCACAAAGCCTCTCAGAAGTACCAGTCTTGTGCTGCCTGCTGTCCATGGCCTGAAACAGTTGTCCCAAATACTGCGTCCCCTTTTATTGTTGTTTACAGTGAGAGGACAATTTGGAACCAATTATTCCCTGCATCATGGCCAGAGGCAGAAGTCATATAATCTTTTTTAAAAAGTTACCTCCTTAGGATAAATTTTCAAAAGTCAAATTACTAGTCCAGAATAACATGACATTTTCATTGTCTTTAGAACACATTTTACTAAACTAATCTCTAAAAACATTTCTGCCAATTAAAATGATATGCATTTGGACTTCTGCTATACAGCCAAGAAACTGAAGTAAAAACAAAAACCAAAACAAACTAGAGAATAAAACTGGGGCATATAAACTTTTAAGTGAGTGAAAGAAAACAACTGAGAGGGCTAGAGTTAGAACAACTAAAGCGAATGGTAATATGAAACTAAATCAACGTAGATGACTTCCTGATAAAAAGCATTCATTTTATGAACACAGTCCCTCAGGAAAATCAGACAACTAGGGAAAAAACGATTAAAAAAAAATAAAAGCAAAGAAATCACATTTTCTTTTTCTATGTAGATTTATTTTCCTTATCCATCTGGAAATGAAAAAATATCTCAAGTACAATAATAAACAGTTCAGCTAAAGAAGGAACAAACAAAGGTCTCATAAAAGGCATACTGTACCCATCTTTAGATCATTAAAATAAGCAGTTGAAATGGCATGATTTTATAGATAAGACGTATTAAAATAAGTATGCCTAAATGCCTTTGTGGAAGAAGGTAAAGCACAGAATGATTGATGGATGGATAATATAAATAAATGGTTTCTAGACAGACAAAGAAGATAAGTAGCAAAAAAAAAAATTTTTTTTTTATTTATCTTTACTTACAGTTCCATCTTCCATCAGTTTTAGGCAAGACCCAAAATCTGCTAACCTAATATGTCCATTCATATCCATCAATATATTGTCAGGTTTGATGTCTCTGAAAAAAATATATTCCATTTTTAGTTTAAAAGAATAAACATAATCAGATACTTGGTAAGATAATCTCTTTATCTAAAAATCTTAACTTCTTTTAAAATTAATACTCTAAGAGCCTCTATTTTTTTTTTTTAAGATTTTTATTTATTTATTTTCAGAGAGAGGAGAAGGAAGGGAGAAAGAGCAATGTATGGTTGCCTCTCACATGGCCCTCACTGGGGACCTGGCCCGCAACCCAGGCATGTGCCCCGACTGGGAATTGAACCGGGACCCTCTGGTTCCCAGCCCGCGCTCAATCCACTGAGCTACACCAGCCGGGCTCTAAGAGACTCTATTTGATGACTTTCATTTCAATCCTGACTCTGGTCCGCATTAAAACTTTCTAAAATGCAGGTCATTTCAGGCTCCTCCTAGATAAAAAGTACTGTGGTAATTTTCATTTATGTTAAATAAATAACCTTACCATCCCACCCTTGACTCTGCACACACTCCAACATCTACTGCAGTCGTGGCAGCCCCTACTTTCTGCACACAGAGAAGAGCCAGTTACTTGACACCTACAAACCATACTGATCTCTGTCTTACCCATGAAATTGAACAGGGAAAAATATAATTCCTAGACTCTGACTGTAAATGTAGATAAACAAACTCTCAATTACTACAAGTCATGACAAAACAAAGACACTGCTTCATAAAGCTGATTTCGGAAAACAACTGCTTAATAGTGTTCTATGATCTAAAGCTATCTGTTGATGTTAAGTCAATGTCCTGTAAGATATCCAAATCTAACTAATAAACTAAATCATACCAGTTTTTGTATTTGTTTCTCCATTGGAACAATGAAACATGTTGCAAACCTTGAGAAAATCATACATAAAATCATCTTGCAAAGAAGACCCAGCAATGCAGAGTTTCTAAACATACTCTAAAGATTATAGTTGTGAAAAACTGAGATTAAGTCCTCACAATTCATTCTACTTTTAGAGGAAGAAAAAGAATCTTCTATAAGCATTCCATATGTAAAAAAATTCTATTGCCATGTGGTTAATAAGGGTATGGTAAGGTTATTTTAATTCAACCTGAATGATGCCACTTAAGGTCTCTAAACCTCAATTTTCCCACCTGTAATACGTGGATAATAATAGGACTCCCTTAATTACTGCAGTAATTTCTGTGTGTCATACCTCACGGGTTGGCAAATTATGACCCATGGGCCAAATCCAGACCACTGTCCATGCATGTATTTTATTATTAGTATGTATAGATGCAACCACAAGACAATGTGTTTTTTCTGAATGTCTTTAAACTTTATAACTGATACTAAACCGTGTGTAGTGTTTTGTAACTTGGTTTTATTCTAGCATTATGTTTAAAATGTATCCATGTTGAAAAAAACTAAAATGTATCCATGTTGATACATTTTACTCTAGTTCATTAATTTTAATTTCTATATGGAATACTTTCATATACCAAATTTATCTCTCAATTCTCCAGCTTATGGAATTTAGATTATTTCCAACAATTTTAGATTGCTATGTTGCTATTACACAAAATGCTGAGATGAATATTTTTAAAGCGTCTCCTAGTGCTCATCTGTGAACATTTCTCCCGGCTATACACGGAGACGTGCACCTGCTGAAACGGAAGACGTGCATTTCCACTTCACTGGCAGGATCACGAGTCAGCCTGGGAATCTTTTTAATATTATTAATGGTCACCTTAGATTCCTGTTCTGTAAAAAGACAGTTACTATCTTCCCATTTTTTCATACTCTGCATGTACAGTATGTTTTTTTGGTTTTGGTTAATCTACAATTCTGTTTGTTACAAATCTCATCTTCTGGCATGTAGACTTATTTTTCTACATGGTCTATACTGTCTTTCTTATTCATAAAACACTATTTGATACTAATGTAGTCTTACAATCTATAATTTGTTATCTTTTCTCCAGTTTTTTCAGCTTTATTGACAAATAAAACTGTGACATATTTAAAGTGTACAACATGATTTATGCATACACAGTGAAAACATTCCCACCATCAAATTGTTCTTATTCTTCTCAGTATTCTATTTTATGATTGTGAGTAATTTAACTAGTCAGCTGTTGATGATCATTTGAGTTTTCCCCGATCTTTTCCTTTTACAAATAATATTGACGTAGACAACTCTGTGCACGTCAGTCATTTTCAGGTATGTGGTGATGTCTCACGTTAAAATTCTAGATGTGGAACACAAGCATTTGAAGTTTTGATAGATGTATGAGACGGCCTTTTGTCGTAGCTGAACTAATACACATTCCCCCGAGCATCAGGTTTGCGTCCTCAGTACCCTTGTAGCTTCGTATTTGTCAAATATTTGTACTGTATCGAAAAGCAGTACTAAAACTATTATTTGCATTTTCTGTATTATCAGAGAGACCACCTTTTCATGTACTTAGGAGTCTCTGTATTACTGTTTCTGTGAAACGCCCCTTTTCCACCACATTGTGGTCTTCTTCCTAGTTTCAGGAACACTTTATGTATTAGGAAGACTGCCCATTACAGGAGCTGCAAATCTTTTCTTCCCAGTGAACATTTCTTCTCTGAGTTTCTTCACAGACTTTTCCTCCCATGCACTCTTGTGTGTATTGAATTTATCAAAATTTTCTTTTAGGCTTTTCTGGATTTTGACTCAGTTAGAAATGCTTGATTTATCCTCATTGAAATTGCAAAGGAATTCTCCAATATTTCATTCCATGGGAGCACTATAAGTTTAATTTTTTTACATTTCAATGTTTAATCTATTTGGAATTCTTCCTGGTATACCATGACAGGTATTATCTAATTTTATTTTCCCACACACGACTTAACCTCTGATTTGAGATGCAACCTTCACCACATGTTAATGCATATAAGTATTTGGGTCTATTACGAGACCTTCAATTCTGTTCAATTAGTCTATCTTTTCACACAGTAGAAATATATTTTTTATTACTAAAGACATATTTTAATATCTGATAGGGACAATCTTCCTCACTGCATAGTTATATAAATGCTATGTATTTCTTAATGAATATATCCATAAGTATTTCATATTTTTAAGATATTACAGAGTATCTTCTATATCTTTTTATAATTACTGATTGTTGCTAGATTAGAAACTACTTCATGAAAACAGAAAATTTTACCAGTTTTGTTCACTACTAGATTTGCAGCACCTGGCAAAGAGCCTGACCCACAGAACATGCAGTAAATACTTACTCCACAAATTAGACCACAAACATTACAAACATCTTTTTTGAACTTTCTCGCCATTTGTAGTTTATAGGTTAGTTCTCTTTGATTTTCTATGCATAATATTCACAAATGCGATGATTTGAATCTTTTTACACTTCCAAGTTTTTTCTTTTGCCCAACTGTTTGGCTAGCAGCTCCAGTACAATGTAAACAGTACTGGTGACAGTGGACATCTTTGTTGTGTTCTGACATCAGTCATGTCACCTGGTAAGCACAATGCTGACTTCTGAGGCACAGGATACACACACGTCCTGTTAAGGAAGCATCTATCTAGTCCTGTTTTATTGAAAACGTATTTACTAAATTTAACAACTCTTCCTGATTAAAAATAATTCCAAAAAGCAAATATTATATGTATAAAATTAATACTCAGACAATACTGGCATTAGATATCGAGATATTAGAGATATGGGTTAAAATAACAGAAAAAAAAATAGCTTAAAAAGGAGTTAAATGTGCCTGCCACTGGAAGGCAGGTATAAGAGGTCTGGAGAGGGGACTGTTTTTCAGTGTAATCTTTTTATACTAGCTCAGTTTTATTTTACGTACATGCAGTATTGTTTGATTAAAATTAATTAAAAAGGAAAAATACGTTTGTATAACATCTGAGTAATTTAATCCAAGAATATGAAAATATTTTGACTAAGCCACTAGGATCATCTGCAGTCAACAATATTTTCAATCAAAACAGTTAATTAATGGTTATCAAGATCACAGATAAACACAATAATGTTATAATGATAACACTAATTGGCCTCTGCTTGTGCAACAGGAAATACAATGATACGTTTCATATACATAGTATGTTGCCTACTGACTCACTCCACAACTCATCCAGTCTATTCCCTGGCTGAAAAAGAAGTCTCTGTCCCTAACACAGTCCCTCTATGAGCAGATGAAAACGCTCCTACTCTTCTGAGTAAGACCTCGGGAGGGCACGCATCAGCCTTCCAGTCATCTGCTGGGTTTGACATATTTATGCTTTATTTTATCTGGGGAACAAAGTGTAATACCGATATGAGGTACAACTTGAAGGACTCACAGGAAGGAGGAAATGACTTGTCCATCTAGCTGATGCTAAATGTGACCTAAATTACTGGGCACAAGGAAGGCCTAAAATTATGTAAGTCCATACATTTTATCACCTCCAACAAGGAAACATGCCCCTTCCTTCTTTTTCATCCAAAGACTGCAGCTCGACCTTTTATAATTTCCCTTTTCTTTCCAGATCATCTACCATTTTCACCTAAACCTAATGTCATAGAGGCCAAATGAGAAACATCCAGGAGAAAGGACACAAAGCACGACCTGAACAGGGCCCAACGCACGCAGACCCAGCCCAGGTTCTCCTTGCACTCCAGGTTTCTGCAATGCGGGCAAAGTGAAAAAGAGGTCGCAGACGCAAGTCCCCACAAATGTCAGGGGAGGTATGGGTGCATCTACTGACCAACAGCCCTCCTCTGAGTAAAGAATGCTCTTCACTGCTTCATGAGAATGTTCTCATTGGAGCACAGGATGCAAAGAGATCCCAAGTGGAAACTAGGCAGAAAGATGGTTACATTTACATATTGACGTACACTTGCACTTGGAACCTAGTCAACTGCTTGTTAAGAAATTCATGCAGCCCTGGAGAGGCCCACGGGAAAAGAACAAAGGCCCTCGGCCTACAGCCCTGGCTCAACTCCAAGCTGATGAGCCACACTATGTGAGTGAGCCATCTTTTTTTCCTTTTATTAAATGTATTGGGGTGACACTGGTTAATAACATTATGCAGATTTCACACACACAATTCCACAACACATCACCTGTACACTGTACTGTGTGCTCACCGTCCCAGGTCAAGTGTCCTTCGATCACCGCTGATCCCTCATCTACCCTCCTCCACCTCCCCCACCAACACCCCCCACCCTGGCCTGGCCATGAGTGAGCTGTCTTGAGAGCCAACCTTCCAGCTTCAAATGATTCACGTCATCTCATGCAAAACAGCAGTCGCTGCCTAGTCCCGCGCAGCTGCAGACTGGTGAGCAATTTTGTTTTGCATTAGTCACTATATTTCAGGGTCTACGGTAGACACAGAGGTGTGCTACCTTCTCCTTCAATCAAGGGCTTTGCCCCCAATGTCAGCAGTCAGCTCCCAATGGTCAGCTCATTCAAAACTGCAGAGAGCCTCTTCACCAAAAGTCCTGTCTTCCTTGGGCAGCCCTACCCACTGACTGGCACAGGAAAAAAAAAAAAAAAAAGACTCGGCCACTTTGACTAAATAAGCAACACCACCACTGGGCCTCAAACTCTCCAGGACTCCGAGCGGGGCTGGCTGAGGATGGGCCTGCAGTGTAACCCGACTGCTCCTCTGCCTAATCCCACTTCCTCCAGCTCCCCTCCACAGGTGTTAATGCCTAAAGCACCCTGCATTACACAGCCTCTCTGTGTGCCCGCTTCGGGAAAACCCGTGTCACATAGCAAGGGATAAACAGAACAAAAGGCAAAACTCCACTTTCTGATATGAAGAAGCAAAATACCACCTGGCATTCAGAACCACTCTGAGTCAGTACCATCTTGCAAATGAGGTGGCAGCCAGCCAACCAGATACCAAATATCATCAATAAAGGGAGTAGACGGGAAATTCAGTCAAAACCTTAATTTAACCTTCACAATCAATGAAAACAGAGAAAGAGAAATGTTTAGAAGAGGTAAAATCTCTACATTATCAATGTAAAAACATTATTCAAGATTCTTCCTAACTTGAATATAAATCATACCAATTACTATTCAAGTTTCTAAAATCAGTAATTTTCTATGTCCCCAAGCAAAAGCAAATTATATTTGACTTAAAAGGAACAGTATTATTTTAAAACCTTCAGTCAAAATTAATATGTATAATGACACATTTATAATATTAAGAATAAAAAAGCATTCCAAACAAAGACCATATTGAAAGGGCAAAATTCTGTGGGTTATTTTTACTTTATTACTTACTTCACCAGTCTATCAATATCAGAGTATGATTATTATATTATGCCTGGAATAGAAAATGTGGAGGCCTTCCGGCCAAGATGGAGGCATAGGTAGACATGCTGTGCCTCCTTGCACAACCATAAGGAAAAACAACAACTTAAAAAAACAAAAACAGCCAGATCTGACAGAAAACTGAACGGAGTGGAAGGCCGACAACCAAGGAGTTAAAGAAGACACGTTTATCCAGACCAGTAAGCGGGGCGGAGCTGGGTGGAGAGCGCTCGGCAAGATGCGGTTTGTGGAGCGGTACCGGCAACGCTCCAGCTGCCCGGAGAGGCCCGTGGTGGGCGCGCCTGGCCAAAATGTGGCAGGCGCGCTCCATGAAACCGAGGCTGAGACTGGTGGACTGGGCGGTCCCTCATTCTCGCACAGATAAACCGGGAGGAAAAGCTGGGGAGCGGAACAGGCCGAGCGGCCCACCAACGCAGGGAAATAAAGCCTCAAACCACCGATTGAATACACCTGTGGGGGTGGAGGTGGCGGTGGGAGGAACTCCCGGCCTCACAGGAGAGTTCGTTGGGGAGACCCACGGGGACTTGGAACTGTGCAGGCCCGTCCACTCACCCCGGAGCCAGCAAAGAAGGGCCCAACTTGCTTCTGGGTGGCTGGGGAAGTGCGGAGAATAGAGCAAGCGCCATTGTTCTCTCAGGCCCCGCCCCCACAGGCAGAATCACAACACAACTACGTGGGTTACCCCGCCCTGGTGAACACCTAAGGCTCCGCCCCTTAAAGTAACAGGCACACTGAGAAAAAAAAAAAAATGGCCCAAATGAAAGAACACATCAAAGCTCCAGAAAAAATACCACTAAGTGATGAAGAGACAGCCAACCTATCAGATGCACAGTTCAAAGCACTGGTAATCAGGATGCTCACAGGATTTGAAGAAAGATTGTTGCAATTACTTGAACAAATGAGAAGGGATGAGAAAGAAACTGGGACTCAAATCAACGGAGTGGACCAGCAGAAAGAAAAAAACATCCAACCAGAAAAGAATGAAGAAACAAGAATTCAAAAAACTGAGGAGAGGTTTAGGAACCTCCAGGACATCTTTAAACGCCCCAACATCTGAGTCATAGGGGTGCCAGAAGGAAAAGAGGAAGACCAAAGGATTGATTGAAAACTTATATGAACAAATAATGAAGGAGAACTTCCCCAAGCTGGTGAAGGAAATAGATTTTCAGGAAGTCCAGGAAGCTCAGAGGGTCCCAAAAAAGTTGGATACAGGGAGGAACACACCAAGACACATCATAATGACATTACTCAAGATTAAAAATAAGGAGAGAATCTTAGAAGCAGCAAGAGAAAAGGAGACAGTTACCTACAAAGGAATTCCCATAAGACTGTCAGCTGATTTCTCAAAAGAGACTTTGCAGGCAAGAAGGGGCTGGAGAGAAGTATTCCAAGTCATGAAAGGCAAGGACCTACATTCAAGAATACTCTATCCAGCAAAGCTATCATTTAGAATGGAAGGGCAGATAAAGTGCTTCTCAGATAAGGTCAAGTTCAAGGAGTTCATCATCACTCAGCCTTTATTATATGAAATGTTAATGCTATTTATATAAGGCATGGAGGGATATCAACAGGGGAGTGGTAGGGGGAGAGAGGGGGAAAAGGTGTAGAGAATAAATAGCATAGATGGTAGATAGAAAACAGACAGGGGGAGGTTAAGAATAGTATAGGAAATGTAGAAGACAAAGAACTTATGTGTATGACCTATGAACAAAAACTAAAGGGCGGGGAATGTGGTGTGGGGGTGGAGGGGAAGAAAGGGGGGAAAATGGGACAACTGTAATAGCATAATCAATAAAATATATTAAAAAAAGAAAATGTGGACATAACAAAACTAGATTTTTCTGAATATTCTTCAAATAATTCTCAAGGGTATGGTACACTACCATGTCAATATGAAATCACTTTAAAATGCATTTATGTACTATTATGTTATCTAATAGAAATCAGGTGCTCCTGATTTCATTGAAATCAACCTGGTTCAAATATGAATCCAATTTCATATTCCAGAAAGTTAACACAACTCTCGAAACAAATACTTCAAGCTGCCTCCTCCAAGTGACAGGCATGCTCACACTGTCACTGCCGGGTCCGTCACATAAACGCTGTATTAGCTGCGGGCTGTCTGGACAGGCGGATGACTCTGCTGTTGGAGGGCCCTCACAAAGGCTGGCGGGTGCCTGGACCGTGAAGAACTGAGGTACCCAAAGAGGGGGTCTGGCCTCTGCCCCAGCTACTGGGAGGTGATCCCTGGGCTCCTGGACTATCACGCCTAATAGGAGTGTCTTGGTGTCTGGGGGCCTTGGCCACCTAGCAGTCTAACACTGTGACTTACAAGAGAGGTAAGTTATATGGGACATGTGGTATCAGTTTTACTTCCAAAAGGGACCGGAAACTAAAGGTGTCATCCCAACCTCTGGGAAGGGCTAGAGGCTAACGGTCAGTCATACAGGCAATATGCTGAGACCCCTCCCCCTGCCCCTTCTACCACCAAAACTCTGGACACCGAAGGCTCCGGTGTGCTTCCTTGGTTGGCAATACTCCATGCTATTGTCACACATCTTAAAGAAACAAGCACTGGAACAGAAACTGTCTCTTCTTCCTGTTCTCCTGATCTTCCCAAAAATTACTCTCATCAACACAACTTACAAAGAAACAGTCACTGCCCGGCTGGTGTAGCTCAGTGGATTGAGCGTGGGTTGGGAACCAGAGGGTTCCAGTTCGATTCCCAGTCGGGGCACATGCCTGGGTTACGGGCCAGGTCCCCAGTGAGGGCCATGTGAGAGGCAACCATACGCTGCTCTTTCTCCCTCCCTTCTCCTCTCTCTAAAAATAAATAAAATCTTTAAAAGGAAAAAAAAAAAAAAAAACAGTCACTGCTGGCTTCGAGCAGAAGTCCTCAAAGTGTGGTCGTGGGACCAGCAGCAGCATCACCTGGGAAGGTGTAAGAAATGCCAATTCCCAAGCCCCATCCAACCTACTGAATCAGAAACCCCGGAGGAGCCCTCCACGTGATCCTGATGCTTGAGTTTACAACCACTGTCTCAGAAAACGGTTCCAGTTCTTTCTAACAAGACCGCACCCCTTTACCTACTTCTCCTTAGCAAGCCCTCCTCTTTCCCACCTTTTATACAACCCAAAGATTATCTCACGTAAACAAATGATCCACCAGTAACTTTTGGATCTCACGTAAACAACTGATCCACCAGTAACTTTTGGATGATTTCTGCTTTCTTTCCTTTTAAAATGTGAAACTGACTTTTCAACCATCCAATACGTTAAACGCAAATTGTTATAGGCTGTTTACAAAAATTTTTTTATGTGTGGCAACAGGTATTAAAACAACCCTGTATAAAAATTATTTTGTAAATAAGCCCACCTTTTTAGTCCATTGTAAACTGCATACAATAAAACACAGATTGCAGGGAAATTCTTAAATACAGTAAACCGTATTTGTCAGACAGTTTACAAAGAAATAATTTTTTCCATGAACATCAAAATTATCATTTTCCTACATAAACATCTGTTTTGACATATGTACAGTTTTTTTTAAAGTATTTTCTTAAGAAACATAGCTAATCTTATTTAGGAAATGAACCTTTTAGTTACGGCCTGGAATTCTGGCTAATAGCAACATATGACTCAACTATAAGGAAACTGGCCAGTACATATTTTTCTGAGAAGAGAATTCTATGTACATTTAAAGAGAGTGTTTTCTTAGAAACATCCTGTAGAAATGCTGACTGGAAGTAAAAACAGACAGTACACATGTATGTATACACAGGAACATCAATTCTTTAATGCTGACAAATGACAGTAACCACGACAAAGCAAAATAACGAACCCCATCTCAGAACAAGGATTTTGGTTGCTGATAAGTGTATCCACAACCATAATTACTAAATGTGATATAAACAGACCTCTGCTTCCAGATATCCCAGAGCAACAACAGAACATCCCACGCACCTGTGCACATAATGCAGCTGATGAACCGAGTCGATGGCGATCACCATCTCCGCCAGGTAGAACCGAGCCATGTCCTCAGGCAGTCTGTCCTCAAACTTGCTGAGCAGAGTTAGCAAATCCCCACCAACATAATAATCCATAACCAGATACTGGGAATGAAACAGTAAAATGTACTCAATCAACAAAAAAGGGTAAAAAATAGTATATTTAATGTAACCCAAGGTCAAATAGCACTGGGTAAAATATCATTATTAACTAACAGAAGATACATAAGATTATCAATAGCAGTCATTACAAAACTTGTAAATTTCATAAAGGAGTAGAATAAATTTCTAAAAACTGGGGCAGGAAATAACACAGCATTACTATTGTTCTGTTGTTGTACTTTGCAAAGCAGCAATATCATCACCACCTACAACAGCAGACCACAGTTTTACCAACATTTCATAGAATGAACATTTTAACTCTCCAAAGTGGATTTTAAAACTCAGAATATAAGACAGTCCTTTCTGTTGAATACATCCATCTTCATCGTCACTATATTTCCCTTATTTCACCTGGGACCAGTGACAGCGTTAGTGTAACCAGCACGTGGGTAAGCATTCAAAAACCACTGTAACACAGAACACAGAAACTCTCACCCCATCTGTGTTTCTCTTCCATTTCTGATAGTGCACCACTATTAGAATGGACTTCCCTAAGGTACACATAAACAGAAGCCAAATGATTTTAGATATGGACTATTACAGGTTAGATGATGTTATGATGTTATAATTTACAGTAAGAAAAAATATATTGTCACAGAGCCCAGACCTCTTGAAAACCCTCAGAATTTCCTAAGGGACGAGATACAGGTGTGTCTTTCATTACTGACAACAAGCCCCTTTTAATCCCGCCAGAGTTGGTGTTCAGAGGCAACTTTTGGAAAACTCCTAGGTGACCAAGGGTCCCAGGGGAACCAACCAAGATTACAGAGTTGAAACTGTCAGTCCCACCCACTGAAGAGAGGAGCTGAAGAGAGGGGCATGTTAATCAAACATGCCATGTGATGAAGGATGGGGTTCGGAGAGCTCTGGGTGAGCCCACAAGTGGAGGGGCGGAGGGACTGGTACGCTCTCTGGGAGGCTGGGGAGGCGCTGTGCGCCCCTCCTGCAGCCTTGCCCTGCGCATGTCTTTCACCTGAGTTCTGTGAGTGGCACTAGCTAATTAACTGAACCCCCAGGGGGAATCTCTGATCTACAGCCAGTAGGTCAGAAGCACAAGTAACAACCTGAACCTGTGACTGCGGGGGGTTAGGGGGCAGTCTGGTGAGACCAAACCCTTAACCTGTGGGACCTGATGCTCTCTCCAGGTAGTTTGAGAACTGAGTTACATTGTGGGACACCCTGCTGGTCACAGAATTGCTTCCTGTGTGGACAACCCCACATGTTTAATGTCAGAGGGAAGTAGAATTACTGTGTGTAATGTAAATGAAAACAGTAGTTCTCCTTCACAGTATGTCTATGGCAAAAAAAGAAGAGGAATATACACCAAAATGTTCATAGCGATTACCTCTAGGTTAGTAAGAGTACAGACAATGTCACAGTTTTTTATCTTAAAGAGTCTTGACAAAATCCACATTCTTATTAACTATATATTCAAGTTATAAACATGGGCAATTTTGTTAAAAAACTAATTTCATATTTTAAATCTTTGAAAGTTAGAGAAACAATGTATTTCAAACACCAGTCTATGGTTCACTTGCTATATTTACTAGGCCTAATGTTTAACAAGCTCTATCATGAAGATTAGAACAAATTAATTTAACGTAATAAAATTTTATTAACTTAAACACGTTGCTAGAAATGACAATGGATGGTGGAGAAGAAACCCACATCTCTTACTTTAGAAGGAAGTACTTGGAGTAAAGCAGCAAACACAAACTTTTCACATTAAAAACAAAAAAGTCTGCTATTAAAATTGGAATCTAATACCTATACACAGAAGGTCAGAAATATAACGCATTCCTTCAATCTCCTGCTGTAGCAGACCCCGGACTCAGGGCCTGGTGGTCCAAGAGGCAAAGTCAAGGATGTTATGTAGGTACTGACACAATGAGAAAGAAAACAAATTCCCACACACTTTTATTAGCAAAGTTCAAAATATAAAAATAATAATAATAGTAATAATAATTGAGTATAATTTTTTGTAACATCCGTCTACTAATGAGAAAAATGTGATTCTTTTGTGAGGAAGAAGGCAGTATAACAGTTTGCTTAATTGAGACTCAAAGCCGGTGTTTCCTATCATCAAAATCTTTTGTAAATATTTCTCTGTAAATGCTGAGCTGTACGTGTAAAGAGATGTCATGTGTTTCCTCTGTGAAAACGTCTATTCACAAAGACAGGCACTAAGAACAATTTCTGAGCATATAATTTTAATTGGACATATTCCTCCCTTGGAAGGCATTTATAGAATGCATGTCATTACACTGCAGATTAACCACTTCTAACTGAAGGTTAGGTGGAAGTTCTCAAATGCCTGGTTAAATGGATTTTGAACTATGGACATTTCCTTTTCTCTTGCACCAAGTCCCAAAATTAATGCTAGAACTATAGTTTGAGCTCAAAAGATCTATCTGCTGCAAATCAGTGTGGGAATGGAGATCTTGATTCTTTTCACTTTTGAGAACAAGGGAAGTAGGTAAAGCAGCTTGACATTACGTATGATTCGAACAACGTTAGTTGTGAAAATGAACTCACCATAGTATAAGTTTTGCATGTAAGTGCTGTTTTGTCTTGTGATTTAGGTTAAATTTATTTTAAAAAATACATCAAGTCTACAGGAGAAGCTAATTTCCAAAGCAATTCAGTATTTAACAATAATGTTTGAGGATAGGTTTTTTTGGTTCAAAAATATTTCAATCTTGGCCCTTTGTTCAATATATTGCAGGAATATGTTACCACTACAAAAACCACTGAACAGCTGTATTGTATAGGATGTCAGCTTTGATTTGACAGAAATTCATGAAAGTGTTAACACATGTTTCCCTGAGAATGAATGAAGTTCAACGTTGATACTACTGATTCAATAACACATGAGAGGTTCAAATATTTGCTGCGAACTACCTACCTTTTGACTAATAAGACAATGAATACCCATAGGCTTTAAGCACCTAACATTTAATGATTTGCATATACATCCAACTAAGCCTCTTTCTGCTTTACACCTATTTTCCTCACTCTCAATTGTAATATATCTTTGCACATTTCAATTCAGTTTGTGCCAAATTAGTGTTTTCTGAACTTCTTTGAAAATACTATTGACTACAATTGTACCACACAAACTATTCACGCAGGCTAATTCTTCAGTTACTTAAAACTCAGCACTGACTCTTCAAGTAATGAGAATTGAGCAGAATCAGTAACATCTTTCAACTCGAGTCAAAGAAAACCACTCAAAATCATTTCCTTAATTTTATAATCAACCGTTGATGTTGCTCCCAATTTCCTCAACTCTTGGAACAACTCTTCTTGCCGAAAGGCTAACAGCTTTAGACAAGTTAATTTTCTGTGGACACATTTCTCTGGCTGCTGCAATTAAACATGATTTAATCATCTCAACACTGGTGAATGGCCTTCCTTGCTTGCCTAACGCATGAGCCACTGAAGGAACTTCCTACAGCCACAGCCTCACATCAAGTTTTATTTTTATGAAGGAATTCTGTGCCGTGATAAGACACTCCATTTTAAACTTTCTAACTTTACGGACTGACACTTTTCTGAGTTAGGACTGCTGTGACGAGTGCTCGTGTGGCACTGCAGACAGTTACTGCATCCTGTTCGCACGGGTGTAGTGTAGCTGCATCCTCCTCTCCTTAATCTGCCATAATGCATATGCACTTCTAACAAAGACAATAAAATGTCGCAGTATGGCACTGTGTATAGCACCTGCAGTGCCATCAAGTTATAACTGTCACTGCAATTTGTAATCTGCTGAGCAGCACTGCAAAGCAGTGAGAATAACACACACAGTGTGCTCCCCTCTGTCACCGCGCCGGCCTCTGTCGCTCCTGGTCAATTCGGCCGCAGGAGCGCAAAGGCAGCCGTAGACAAAATACATAAATCAACAGGCATGGCTGTGTTCCAATAAAACTTTATGGCCACTGAAGTTTGAATTTTATATAATATTCACATTCGCAAAATATTCTTCTAATTTTTTCCAACTATTTAAGAAATATAAAAACAACTCTGCCTGCAGGCTGTACAAAAATGGGTAGAGAGCCAGGCTTGAGCTGTGGGCCGTAGTTTGCTGAAACCTGATGTGTAAGCGCTCCCAGATACACAGTGCTATTCACCCTCAGAAGCACCAGGTACGGATCTAACCCATCAAATGGGTCATGTGATAATTCAAACCTAACGCATACCAAGTTAAACGGATACTCTTCCCCCCACTCTAAATTTTCTCTTCCTCTTGCATTCTCCAGCTCAATTCATCAAGTACTAGCCACTAAATGCCACAAGTCAGACCCTGGAAAACTGGGGATCATCCTGACTCCTCTCCTCCACTGACTTCCGCTCACACACACAGAGTTCTAATTATTTTATTTCCTGTAGAGTATCCGAAACCATCCCTTCCCTCTTCAGCCCTACTAGGATATTATCACCTTTATTCAAGCCCTCATAATCTGTCACCTAAATTGCTGTCCAAGTCTCCAAACTGTTTCCTTCTCTAGTTTTGCTCCTGAAATCCATCCTCCACACTGCAGCCAGGATATTCTATGCAAAATATAAAACTTTATCACACTCTCCTTAAAACCCACTCTGAATCCCGCAGCATGACCCACACTCTGGAAGCCTCATTTCCTGTCTCTTTCCCCTTCGTGCTATCCTTGAACCACACTAGCCTCACTCTCATTCAAATGGCCCTCGTCCTTTCAGACCCCAAACTCAGGAAGAGATCCTACCCGCACCAGAGGTGAGGGACTGGGTGGGGGAACGGAAGGAAGGTGGTCAGTAGGTACAAACTTCCGGTCCTGAGATAAATAAGCACTAAGGACGCAGTGCGCAGCCTGACAACTGCAGCTAACACTGCTCTTGGACGTATGGGAAAGTTGTTAAGAGTAGGTCCTTAGAGGTCTCAACACATGGAGAGTTTTTTTCCCTTGTTCCCTTTTCTTCTTAGTGTATCTATATGAGAAGATGGCTTTATCTGAACTTACTGCGGTAATCATTTCACAACACACATACATCAAACCATCATGCTGTAGGCCTTAAAATTACTCAGTGATGCATGTCAATTATTTCTCAATAAAAGTGGGAAAAAATGATTCTTACTAAGTTATTGTCATCCTGGAAAGCATAATGCAAAGTTGTAATCCATTTATTGTCTCCATTCACTAATACATCCCTTTCTTCACGGAAACAGGCTGTCTGAAAAGGGAAAAAAAATTTTAGATAGAGGACACTTTATGTAAAACTAGGAAATATATTATGCAAACAACTACTTAATATGTTTATTACACTTTCTGTACTGGAAAAAGAGTACATCCATTATTACATGAGTTTCAACAAGACAAGTTTTAAAGCACACTCAGAATTAGACAACTGGAATAGTACACTTAGAATACTGTTAAGAGTTCAAAAAAATCAGGAAATACACAGCATCATTCAACAAGCATGATCCAACCTACCACTGAGATAATATAAATATCAACACTTTGCCACATTTACTTCTGATCTTCTTTTTAAGAAAATAAGACCCAAGTTGTGGCCTTCCTACTTCAATCGCATTCTCCTCCTTTCCTCCCCTGATACAATAAATAATCTGAAGTTAGTATATATTCCTTCATTCACATGCTGTGGTCACATGTCTGTGACTAAAAATAATAGAATTGTTTTCCATTTTGAAAATTTCCATAAATGATATGATTTTATTTATCCTTTTACAACTTGATTAAGTTTTACTCAATCATGACTTGTTTTCCTTTTAATTGCTATGGTATTCCATTGTTTGAATACACCATAATTTATGCAACCATCCTAATCACGAAAACATTTATTTCCAGTTTTGTGCTATTATAATGTTGCAATAATATATTTGAACAAATCTACAAGAGTTTCTCTACAGCACACACTTAAAAGCAGAAATCCTAGACAGAAGCATTTTCAACTGTACCATATACAGCCAATTTTCTTCTCTAAGCGCTGTACCAATTACTGACACCCCTCGCACCCTAGTGTCTGAAATCGACCCTTTTCCCCACATCCGCAACTGTACTTGGCATTATTAGACTTTTAAGTGTCAATATGGTGGGTGTAAAATAATATCTCTGTACACCCCATTTCCCACACTCCATGGTGTAAAATACTATCTCGCTGTTCTTTTAATTTATGCCTAATTACAGGTGCAGATAAATAACTTTATATATGCTTATTGACCATCTGAGTTTTCTCATTGAATTGTTCATTCCCTTTTGCCCATTTTTTCTGATAACTGACTTTTTCTTATTGGAATGTCTTGAAAACTCAATTTTTTTTAATATCCCCCTTTCAAAACAGGATATTCAAGTCTCTAAGAATGCAGTAAACATGTAGGAGGGGTTACTGGAGATCACGTAACTTCTTTAGATTCTATCATCACTCAATTTCTATTCAACCAAATATTCTGCTTGCAACAGTGATGGTTTTAACTGTTTTGAAGTGCTTTATTGTTAATATTCAGTTATATATTGTTTAAATTTTATCCTTAATGGGCTATTGGTTAAACAGAAACAGCAATAGGAATTCCTATGATGAAAACAGAAGTTAATATGGACTGGATATATAAAGAAAAATAATTCTGCAAAACTGTCACATAACTCTCCCCCCTAGATCAATCAGTATGCACTCATCAGATCAACATTCCTATACACTCCTACACAGCACATCAAAATTTCCTGAATCCTGGAAATCACGTGTTAAAACAAGAAAATCCACTCATGATCACATGCACTACAGCTTCTCATTTATTAGCAATAAAGACTTCTATCACCTATAAAATATTATCACAGAAAAATCCTTTCAAATAATAATTGAATTATTCTCTCTAATATTTGAGGAGGAAATGCCAAATTTTTCCATTTAAAAAACAGGTAAGTGGAATTTTATAGGGCAAAATGCAAGAATTTCAATATTATGTCTTATACACTAAGACGTCGATTTACTTTTAAATCTCCTATATTTGGTGGCTAAATCAAACAGGAGATGTGTCATTTTTTAACTTATTTTTCAACAAGCATGTTTTTTTAAATAATTATTTTATTGTTCAATTACAGTTGTTTGCATCTCCCCAAACCACTCCCCACCCCACCTCAGCCAAACCCACCTCCCCCCCTTGCTTCCACCCTCCTCCCTGGTTTTGTCCTGTGTCCCTCATAGTAGTTCCTGAAAATCCTTCCCCTCATTATCCCCTTCCCACCTCCCCTCTGGTTACTGTCAAACTGTTCTTAATTTCTATGTCTCTGGTTATATTTTGCTTGCTTTTTTCTTTTGTTGATTATGTTTCAGTTAAAGATGAGATCATATGGTATTTGTCCCTCACCGCCTGACCTATTTCACTTAGCAACAATGCTCTCCAGTCCATCCATGCTGTCGCAAAGGTTAGGAGCTCCTTCTTTCTCTCTGCTGTGTAGTATTCCATTGTGTAAATGTGCCACAGTTTTTTGATCCATTCATTTACTGATAGGCACTCAGGTTGCTTCCAGCACTTGGCTATTACAAATTGTGCTGCCATGAACACTGGGGTGCATAGGTTCTTTTGGATTGGTGTTTCAGGGATCTTGGGATATAATCCCAGCAGTGGAACTGCTGGGTCAAAAGGCAGTTCCATTTTTAGTTTTCTGAGGAAATTCCATATTGTCTTCCAAAGAATGTTTTTTTCACATAATTCAAAAAAGAGAAATCACTTGGTAACATCCACAACTGGCAAATGAGTGAGACAACAAACACATTTACACACTATGGAGTGCAAAGATACACTGATGAAATGTTTTCTAGAAGACAATTTGGCAATAGCTACCAAAGTTTGCCGTCTATCTGCCCTCCAAAGCCAGGAGTTCCTCTACTGAGAGTTTAACTGAAGGAGCTGATAAATTCTAGAGCCAGCACAACATGCAAATCCCTTAGTGTAAAAATTATTTTAAAATCACTTCAACCTCAGTACCCACGAACTGGAGGACTCCAGGGGAGCCAACAGCAGCATCCCTGACTAACATCATTTCGTGGTCCCTTTTATTTTTATTTGACATTGCATATACTCCTGCGGTGCCATGACTAGTTTGATGCACTACTGGCTTCAGAGAGTGTCACTTCACGGGACCCCAAGGTCCCCTTAGCTGGTCCACCTTCTTCTCTTGGCCCTGCAGAGTCTCCTCATGCTTGTTTTATATTCAATGTGTAGCATCTTTAGCTGTACTTAATGGAAGGGATGGGGAGAAGAATTTCCCTTCCATCTTGCCCCAGAAACAGAATATATTAATGCTTTTTTTTTTAAAGATTTTATTTATTTTTAGAGAGAGGAGAAGGGAGAGAGGAGAGGGAGAAATAACAATGTATGGTTGCTTCTCACATGGCCCTCACTGGGGACCTGGCCTGCAACCCAGGCATGTGCCCCAACTGGGAATCGAACCGGGACCCTCTGGTTCCCAGCCCGCGCTCAATCCACTGAGCTACACCAGCCGGGCCCATATTAATGCTTTTTAATTCAACAAAACAATCTTTAACTGCCAATTATGTCTTGTTTCATCTTCACTTTTGCCAATTTTTTCAATCAGTAATGAAAGCTAACACAGTTACCTCTCCTTTTCACAACTCTTCCACAGCATATCCAACTTCGTAAAAAGTAAGGACAAACTTAACTCAATTTTTTAAGTTTGAAAAACTTAACTACTACACTACTCTACACTACTAAGTTAATTACAATTATGGTTTCTGTGAAATGATCACAACATACTTATTCACTAGTTCTTCATAAGACTTGTTGCTCCAGCGGCTGACAACACTGTCGCGCTCCCTCAGGTTTGCCTCAGCTGCAGAGAACTGACTCGTCCAAGACCATGTCCTTCTGGAGGTAGCCTGTATCCAGCGACTGACTGAGGCAGGTGCACAATACAAGTCAGTCACTTGGCCCAATGCAGGACAACCCCGAAGGACCATTTCTGCTCCACAGCTCCCTGTTCTATCAACAGAGGCTATGGGGGCAGGTTGACTTCTCCCTGGCATATCATGTTTCACCTCTTTTCCCTCCTGTAGCTGTCAATTCCAAAAGAACTCCCCAGTAAATATACTGCACGTTAAAATCAATCTCAGTGCTGACTACCTGGAGAATCAAGCAGTGCCAATAAGGCAATTCACTCCTAGGGAAATCCAAAAGGAAAGACTGAAGTTATTGAATATAGCGGGTACTGGCACATACCCCAGAGAGTGCCATAAACGTTTCCAGATACTTTTTAAACGGATACTGTTACACAGTCATTTCCTGTGGGAGTCAGAGAGGAGCTGGACTTGGGTGGGGTGTGCTCAAAGAGTACTTCAGCTTTATCTGTTATATGCTATTAATTTGTTTTATAAAGGATGTATCTGTATTTCACTTGTACAGTTTTTTTTTCAGTAGATGCATTGGACAAAAAACTGGAAGCAAAAACTTGCCAAAAATGTTACTGATTAATTCTAGGTGATGGGATTCAAGTGATTAGTTTCTTCTTTGTATCTGGTATTTTTCAAATTTCCCAAAACAAGGAAATAGTGAAGTACAGGCTTTTGCTACCACTGTATCCATCCCATGGGAATGTTTTCTGCTTCTCCCTGTATGCCTGCTCTTCTTTCGGTTGCAATAAGCACAGGCAGATACAGAAAGATTTCTAAGGGTTAACTTTTCCATCCTCTTACAAATTTTGCTAACCTCCAGGGCTAATACTTAGTACAGGCAGCAGCATGACCCTTCTACAGGTTGAAGTGCTGAAATGCCTCCATACCAGTGAGCTCTGCTTCCTGGAGGCCCAAGTACAGGACCCAGCACAGAGCCCCACTCCAGACCCATGTGTGACGTCAGCTCCGACCACACCGTGCCAGCTGAGGTGGTTTCAGTGTCATACCAACCAAGCTTCCCCTCAAATCTAGCACCAACGTAAACATGCTAACGACTGTTACAAGAGCAGATTTTACTACCATTTTTAATCATGTAAAAAGACAAATTTAACTGCTTGACCAGCAATAAACAGAATTCTCAGAGGGCATATTCAAAGCTCCCACTGACTTTTGCTTGGAGGAGAATACAGATAAATACAGAATGAAATAAACAAGTTATGACAAATTCAAAATCAATCATTACTAAATTTCTTCACATATTTTCCACACATCCTTTTAACATAAATGTGTAAGCCCCACATTACAAGGGTTTTCATTTGGTTTTCAGACAATATTAAATTACAACCATGAATTTTAACTTTTACCATAACAATATCACAATTGTGAATTACTTAACTTGTCTTGGGCCTTAGAATATATCATAGATAAAATATTAAATGATATCTAAGAATCTGTTGGCTCTCTATAATTTTATAGTTTCTCTACAAATATTCCTAAAATACTAAACATTCTAATAATTAGAATCTTACCTCCGCTCTTTTCAGCATTTCCCATTTATTCAATATTTTCATGGCAAATACTTTGTCCGCATTTTTTAGTTTTACTACAGCAACCTAGAAAAGGAAATACAACTTTTAAAATACAACAAATAATACTTTTTCCAGTCATCCATTTTCCTTTTTCCTCTCTGTAAAAAAATAAATACCAAAATTATCAATGATTTCCATGTAGTTCAAATTCTAAGATCCTAAATCAAATAATATCATCAATTGAAAAAGTTACATTAATGAACAAGTGCCAAACAAATAACTGCATTGTGAACACTGTATGTTGGTGATTATATATCACATCCTCCTTTTCAAGTTTTCTGCCCTGGAATTTAAACTTGACATGTACTATCACTAAGAAATTGACCAAAATGTACACAATGAAATTACTAGAGCTTATTTAATACTGAATGCCAAATCCCAACACAAATCTGTTTTGTAGGATCAAACAAAATGAAATAAAATGAAAATGATATTAATTTTCACACCATAGTCTTACACATTATACCACAACTCCCAGCTCACTCACTCACACACACACACACACCCTAAAGATCAATTAAGGCTAACAGCTCTACAAACTAGAGTTTTACAAATTCCTTCCAAACAACAACAAAGTGTAACAGCTATTTCTCTATCTCGTATTTTAGTTATGAATAAAAAACCTATCAAGTGCAAATAAATAAGCCCATATTTTCACCCTCAACAAACAGGTTACATTTCTGTTTCCACTCCTCTGCTTTGGTTTGACTAGATACTCTCAGAGGGCCCTTCCAGCTCCCTGTGGAAGGGCTGAGGACAAACCAAAGCGGCAGGAGACCAAGGTCATCTGCAGTTACTGGAGGCTGGAGAAGACAACGCATGCGACCCTGATACGCAGGAGAGAACAAACTGTATACCGCACACCTTCCGACAGTTCAGACAGACATTTCCAAGGATAAAGAATAGGCATACACTCAAGTGCCAAATTTTAAAAAATCTTAAAAGCAAATGAATATATCAAGGGCATTTAATAAATTTATATGTGGATCAAATGGCAATAAAAGTAATATGACCATATAATTAAAATCAGTGTATATTATGATATACACTGAAACATTCCTTAGTAATTGTCATAAATGGTTATAACACTGTGATAATAGCTTTTCATCGATTAAAATTGGGGGAAGAAAGAAAAAATATCTCAATTTCAAATACAAAAACTAGTCTTTAGTCATATCTGCTCACAGCTGCAGAAATGAGGGGTTTAGTTATTCTCCTAGAGGGTTCATGCTTTTTAAAGGGGACTATGCAAGATACAGAAGCAATTTAAATGTCCATCAATGGATCAAGAAAATGTCAGTTATTTATTTAATATTACTCATCCATAACAAGGCAGGGAATCTTGCTTTTGTGACGTCGATGAAGCTAAAGACCATTATGCTAATTCCAATGAGCCATACCCAGGAATACAAATACTGAATGATCTCACTGACAAGTGGAATCTAAAAAGGTTGGACTCACAGAAGCAGACACTGGGATGGTGGCTGCCGGGGCTGGGAGGTGGGGGACGTGAGGGAGGTCGGTCAAGGGCACGGACCTCCAGTTATGAGACAGTCGGTCCGGGGAGTCTAACGTACAGCAGGGCACGGGGGCTACAGTTAACAGTGCTGCACAAAGGCCTCGCAGCTGCCGAGAGAGAGAGGACCGTAAGTGTTCTCACCGCACACACAGAGGTAATCATGTGATGGGGCGGCAGTGCCAACTTTATTGTGGGGACCATTTCACAGAATCTACATGTATCCGACCATCATTGCGTACATCTTAATATTACACAGCGTTACACGTCAATCATTTCTCCATAAAGATGGAAAAGTAAAGAAAGGGGGCTATAATCAAGGGCAAGGGAAACTGGAACTTCATTTAACTTAGATTTCCGAAAGGCTGAAAATCCGAGTTTAGCTACTCTGGACTCAAATTACATGTTGCACAACTGGGAGTGCAAACAGACAGAAGGACGGAACACTGAGCTGGACATGCCTACTTTCAGGACAGGGGAGAGACACAGAAGGCTATCAGGTAAGCCTTCCCCACTCTGACTGAGGGAATGCTGACATCATGTTACGAGGAAAGTACACCTGGCACTGCGTGATTCGCCAATTCCCCATGCGGATGAGCGTGTACGTGTCTTAAGATTAGTACTCCCAGAAGCAGCAGTATTCACCAACGCATGTGGTCTAAATGCCAGGCACTCTTCTTCCCAAGTTCTGTGCAGGCTCACAACCCCTCACCTGCAATACTACAAGTCAGAGGCTTCCGCAACCCACTCAGCCGCCTGTACTCCCTTCAGGCTATGTTTCTGATTTTTAACCTCACTTATTATAAAAACAAACATGCTTATGAGGTGCTGCTCCAAACCCCAATAGGACTGTTATATAAAATAGAGTATATGCACTAGATTATCTTTCTAAAATAAAAAAAATACTGGAACCAAAGCCACCCCTGGACTGCAGCGCTGTGCAGCAGAAACGAACTAACGCGACACAGACACTCAGACGCCGAGCCAGCAGCACTCGCCAGGGCTGCTCAGGGCAGCGGTGACGGCGGGGGCCGCGTCAGGCCGCTGGGGTTGTATCCTGGCTCTGAAATGAGCTACGTGACTCCGGGCAAGTAACTTAACATTTCAAAATTGCAGTTTTCTCAACACTATTGCAAGGTTAATAACAGAACTTACACAGTTGTGGTAAAGATTAAAGTAGTTAATACTAGTATAAACTGCTTACAACAGGGTCTGGCGCTTAGTGAGTGTTCGATAAGCGTTAGCTGCTATTGTGAGTCAGGACCTGAACTGAGCACGTGTCGCCCAATCTCTTAACTGCCCTTTGCTCTCCCACTAACAGGTGGCAGGTGTTAAACATCCCAGTCACTTCAACCTCTTACCATGAAACAAGACACTTCGATCTCTTCAACTCCTAACTTTCCATAATTGTATACCCATGATACATCCCTATCCATAGAAATACAGCTAGAAATATCCTCAGTTGAAAATAAATACAAATAAAAATTATGCCACAATATTTACCACAGTGCAGCTTCCAATAGTAAAATAATGGGAACAACTTAAATATTGTAGATGAAACTGCTTAAATATATTACAAAATTATTTAAAAATTCATATTCTTGAAAATACTGTTAAAGAATACTATTTAATAGGGAAAAGTTCACAATATCTGTTTAAAAGAAGTTTAGTGAAGTTTGTCCAGTAATTGTTCTTTTTATATGTAAATACCAAATACATGCCTATAAATTTCTATGCCATATGTATACTGAGAAAGTCAACAATATTTTACAAAACCAGGTATTTCTAGGTAATACGATTTCTATTCAAATTTCTGTATTTTCTGTATGGAACATGCAAAACCTGAAGCATGGAACATGGAACTGGATAGTGTGGAGCACCAGCTCATCTTGGTCATGCGATTAGCACCTAGTGCTGAAGTACTGCAGTGTGGCCGATAAGAACCAAATGAGACCCATTCTACGCATCCATGTAGGAACCAGAAATGCCAGGCTGCTGTAGGTGAAAAAACTTCTCAAAGCTATCTTCTAACAGTTTCATGAGCTGCCTAAAACCTTTTCTGGAAAAAGGTAGGGTGAGATGAAATAAAAATGTCAGTTCAGGAAAGATTCTTGAATTTTCAAACTGATAACAAGATGAGACAAAAAAGAAATGAAGCTAATGAAGTGACAAATTAAACACGGATCTTGATTTTCTACTTCAAATTTGCAGATCATTTTTATATTCATTTCAGGAGAAGAAAACTTAAAGAATTTCCCAAGAAGTCTAACTTCAGGTTCTAGATTTCAAGAACCATTGCTAACTGAGACATAAGAGGGTAGTGTGTGAAAATGTCCTTTCTTACTACTTAGTTTGACCAAAATGAAAAGTACATTTAGTATAGACTGCAAGGTTATGAATTTAGCATATAGCAAAGATATCTTTTTAAAAACAAATACAAAGATGTCTTTAAGACTTCATATTAAAAACACTATGATGTTAGAAAAATTGCAAACACTACAGAAAAAAATCAGTAGATGACACGTAAAGGAATGAGTTGTTAAAATTTAAGTGTCATCACATAGCTATAATACATAATTTAGGATTGATTATATTATATTAAATAGAATTTCAATACCCAAGAAATAGGTGGCAAGCAGTTCTGCAAATCTAGTCCACATTTCATACATCCAGAATTCACTGTCCCTCCTCTGGTCCACCCATACCAAGCTACCATCATATTTTACCTGGATTGCCCTACCTAGCCTCTCCACTCCTAACCCCCCACAGTCCAACATGGCAGCCACAGCGATCCTGGATAAACACAGCTCAGGTCAAGACACTCCTCTGCTCCGAAACTTCCTAATTTCCAATCTCCAAGAACAGTCAAAACCCTTACTATAACTTGTAAGGCCCATGTATTCTGGCCCACCAACCTCCCAGGCCCCATCCCACTCTCCTTCTAGCTTGCTCTGCTCTACACGTATTAGTCATCCGGTTCATCCCAACTCAGAGCCTTTGCACTTCCCATTGCTCCCTAGGTCTCAAATCGTCTTCCCCCATTTAAGCCACATGGTTTGCTCTCTCCCTCACTGGAATGCCATTCTGCCCTTCCACACTTTCTATCCCGTTTCTTTGCTTCCTTTCCCCCGTATCCTCTTCCTATTATTTAACAAGCTATGCATTTATCCTATTGATGTATTGTGTTTAATGTTTGCCTCACTCACGACAATATAAACTCTATGAGGATAGGATAATTTATTCTCGTTTGTTCTCTATTATATACCCAGTGCTAGAGAATCAGCAGGTACTCAATAAATATTTGCTGAATTAATGATGAATGATTAATAATCTATCTGAGTGTCAATCAATAGGTATGCAACAAGTATTTGTTGAATAAACGGTAGATGATTTGTAATCCATGCGGGTAGATATACATGCAGGTATGGCAACACTGAAATTCAAATAAAAACAAGGTATCATGAAAAAGGAGGCACAAGTGTGTATGTTAATATTCATTAAGTGTAAACAGATTATCCCAGCTCACGTTGTCTAAACAGCACATGTGGCTTTTACAATCTTGACTTCACAACTTGGTCTTTACTATCTGCTGTGACTGTCCCCTATTGATTGCTTCATGTCTGTGTCTCCTTTTTATCTCCCATGTAGAATTTCTACCTTCACTTATTACTAATGATAATAAAATAATAAACAACTCTTGTTTACAGGAAGTTTACTCTGTGCCGGCATTGGGCTGAGCACCTTGCATGTCACCTTACTCAACCCTGACATCACTCTAACGCGGGTTCTCCGGTTCTCGCCGGCTGCTTCCGGACCTGGTGTCCCCCCACTGGAAGTACTGAGTAGTCCTCTAGGTCCAGAAGACAGCTTCCCATGCATCATGCCGATAATCTTGATAGCTACTGCCCTGGTTCATGGTGATCACTGTTAATATGTATGGAAATTATTGTTTCTTTATAAACTGCTCTGTTAGTGATCAGTTTGTGTTCAAAATTGTACTTAATGAAAAAAAAAACAGGAAGTCCCTGTAACAAGCAAACTAAAGACACTACAGAGAACTTACTAAACAGCTACAGGCAGCCTCTCTATGGAGACACAGTTTATATAGAGAATAGCTACAGTCACAACACTTAAGAATTGGTATAGCATGGGCATCAGCCAGTCAGAACAGACACTGGCTATGAAAATACAGCATGCCCACATCAGCGCGTCCCACAGCCTGGAGACTGCCCTGTGTGTGCCGAGGCTACCGAAGGTGAACCATGCGGTATGGACTTCAAACTTCTACTCTGCCTTGATCCCAGGAGAGCCGAGGTACAAGAGTTTTTAAGGAAGAATGAATGGCTAAAAATAATTCTCCTTCAGACCCTAGAACTGGGTTATGCAGACACACAGGCCCTAGTTATAATAATTAGAGGAAGCAAGCTAATTAAAAGCTTTTGACACCTGAAGCAGGGGTAGCAGGCCAAAGCAGCAAGCTTTCACAAGCTCTGAAGCCCAGAAGCCTTGAAGCTGCCGGAGCAAGGCTGGAGCAGGCAGAAGCGGTGAGCCACCAGGAAACTGTGGACAGGCAACACCCAGGGCGTAAGTTAAAGGTTTTCCTGAAAGCAAAAAGGAAAACCCAGCGTTAAGTTAAGCAGTAACTGACAACAACTGAGTCGTAGAGAGAAGGTTCTTAATTCGCAGAGCTGTTGATTTTCGATGATATCTTGCTCCTTTATTGTTTCCCATGAATTATGCATGTCTTCTAGGAGCAACATAATTATGCTTTATTTTCATCGTTTTAATTTTTTAAGAAAAAGCATAATTTATAGAAATGCTGTTCCTATCAGATATCCGTACCAGAGGTGAGCCTATCCACTGGGCCTGTGCACCTGTTTACAAATTCCTGGTAGAAGACGACACATCTTGGAGAAAATAATTACCTCTTTAGGTTTGTCTTTACATTTAGAAATCAGTAAGTTCATCAATACCACAGGGTATGTAAGGCCACCAGAAATATTTTAATCAGGAATGAAGAGCTAAGCAGCAAGAGCTCATAATCCAACCAATACTATTTTTCTATACAAAATCCACTCTGTCTTAAAATAAGAGTAAATTACTAGCACTGTTTGTTGCATTAATTTTACATACTTTAATCAATATACATACAGAGCAAGACTATACCAAAAAAGAAAGAAAAAAAAAAAAAAAGATACCTTCTCACACTGAATCTCAAGTATTATCAGTCAGGCTTTAGTTACCGAGTTGAATTCAGAGGTCTAACTGCACCGGCCTGTGGCCAAGGAGGACTTACTCCTAGTCAACCGATGGCCAGGCTGCTGGGCCCCGCAACCCGTCCCCAGTCCTGCACCCCAATCTTCAATTTTCCTAGTTTTACGATGAACAAATATTGTTGTCCTTAACTATCGGCCTCACAATCCTAATGAGTAACTACAAGTAATCTCCAGGGCCTCTTCTTTTTCTAGTTCCCTCTATGAAAGAAAAAACAAAAGGATTCTTTACATCTGTTTAATCATTTCTTCCTTCTTCTAAAATACTGCCACCACCATCTACCCCACCCTCCCCTAGCCACCTCTTACCTACAGTTAATGATCTGGTTGCCTACCTTATAAAAAACAGACCCTTCACATTCCCTCATGCCACCTTTAACACGTTAAGCGCAGAGCCGATTTTGCTGGGCTTTCCGTTCAGGCGGCGGGCCAGCGACCACTGGACGGGTGTTGAGTTAGAGAATAAACAGGCGCACAGTGGGGCAGCCAATGCAAAACTTCACTAAAATTACATCATTTATTTTTTAACCTTGATACTGCCGGTCCCAGGCACCAATGTCACCCAAACGAAAACTTCACTATCAGTCCCCAGGGACTGACGCCACGCTTAGTGTGTTAAATGTTTCTATATTTCTACTTACCCTTACACCTCTTGTCCTTTAGAACCCAAGGAAGAAGTGTTCCAACCACTTTTCAAAGCTAATGCCATCATTTGAGCTCTTGATCCTACACCCTCCCCTCTTTCTTCTTGCCCTTGTCCCATTAAAGATCTGTTTCTGGACTTCAAGTGTCCATTCTTCTGGTTCCTGAATACCAACTGACAAGCTTTTCCAAGAGCACTTCCCATCCAAAAATCAAAACGAAAACCTTACCGCCGTCCTGCTTTCCCCTAACAGAACTGAGATCGCATCCCTTTTCCACAGGCATCATTCCTCCACGAAGCACATTTTTAAATGTCACGTGCCTTCTTTTTCCACTTGCTCATCACGTATTTGCTTCTCAACCTCTTTCAATCACCTACTTCAATTTACTTTCATTTCACTGTACTGGACTAAAATTATCCTCTCAAAGATTAATAATAACCTTCCAATTTCCAAATAAAACATACTGTTCTCAATTCTCATCTGCTTCAACTTCTCTTCATTATTGTACATTGCTGACAACCAATATACTCCTTTTTCTTTTTTCTGTAACCTGTTAGATATTGTTCCCCAAAGACCTGTACTCCACCTTTCCATATCTTCTTCCTGACTTGTATCATACTATTCCAAATGCCGCAGCTAATACTTATATGCTGATGACTCCTAAGTCCTTATCTCCTAATATCTAGGCCCATATTTCTAGTCATCTAGATGCCTACTAGTCGTCTCTAGAATGTTCAGCAAAATCCCAAATTTAACAAGTCAAAAACCTGTATGTGAAACTCATTACTCAAGCTGCACCTCAATCATAGGACTTCTACCTCCAACTCATCACTGACACCCACAGCGACTTCCTTCCACTCTGTCTCTCCTACTCACCCTCCTTTCCCACTGCCACTGGCCTGGTTCAAGCCTCACTGTTCACCTGAAAAATGGTAACAGGCTCATTTGTTACCACCTCCCTATATGGGTGGTGCTATGCTAACTACTGAGAATACAAAGATGAATGAGTCCTTGTCCCTCAAAAATCTCAGTCCAATGTGGGAAACATACCTCAACAGATCATTACAGTACAACGTGAAAAGGAACAGTGAAAACAAGGTCCTGTAAAAAGCAGAACTAGAGAGATCCCTGACCCAGAAGGTAGGAGTGGAGGAGGGAGGTGTGTAATATGTGAATATACATGTTAACATTTCTGAGGTGACTGACACCTGGGTGAACCCCACGAAAGGGGGACCAAGTGGGTTTGGCTGGAAAGAGGTGATATTTTGGGAAGTGGGAACAGCATGAGCAAGGCTAAGAAGAAATACCACGTGGACGGGAGGGATAAAGATGTTGGGGGACAAAAAGCAGTTTTCTTTCCTAGGAAGTTTTCCTCCCAGCAGGGAGTAGCAAGAAATGAAGCTGAAGGATCCAAATAATGGAGGAGCTTGCATGTTAATCAACCAGAACCTTAAAATGTAGACAACAGGGAACCATTTTTCAGAGTTAGCTTTAGCTAGACTGGGTCTCTGGGAAATGGTTCTGGAGCAGGCAAGAAATGAGAAGGTTGAAGTAGCAGCTGAGGTATAAGATACTGAGGATCAAACTAGGGAAGAAAGGAAGAAATTCAAGAGACACTTAGGGTATTTAGGATATAAAAGTGGCCCTGGCTGGTGTGGCTCAGTGGATTGAGTGCAGGCTGAGAACCAGACTATCCCGGTTCGATTCCCGGTCGGGGCATATGCCTGGGTTGCGGGCCGGGTCCCCAGTGGGGGCCATGTGAGAGGCAACCATACATTGCTGTTTCTCTCCCTCTCTTTCACCCTCCCTTCTCCTCTCTCTAAAAATAAATAAATAAAATCTTTAAAAAAAAAAAAAAAGTGCTGGGTGATTAGATGGGGGGAGGGGAGGGCTGAGAGTGAGAAATCTCCCCGCCGGGGTGTCTTCCAGGTCTAATCCTTCCTCTACACTACCTCCAGTATTACCTTACTTAAAAGTCTCACTGTATCACTGCCGCACTTACTAACATTTGAGAGCACTCCCAATCCTGAGTCCCTTCACACGTGCGTACCAAGTCACCCAAGTGACCTTTCAATCCTCACCTTTCACCAACAGCACCATCCTCTATTCCAGTCCAAGATCACTAACTGCTCCCTGAATAAAATGAAATACACTGAAAAGAAAAACTTTTGGTTCTTGTAGAATATAATTATCATATAAAATGTATAAAATTTTCTAACGTCATTTCATAGAGAAAACAAAACTAACCAAAATCATGTAACTGTCCATATCCTTTCAACATCAAGGTTGTCTTCCAGAAATTTATTCTAGAATAAATGATTTAGAAAATCATTTGAAACACGGTGAGAGCATTATATACAAAAATGCTTTATAGAGCATTACTTATATATTCTTTATAATATAGAATAACAGAACCACCTAAATATTTCATTCCTTTATTCTACACCTTTGTATTGAGCACCTACTATGTACTAGATACTGCTGCAGGTGCTGCAGAATTGCTGTGAAGACGGGGGGGAAATCCTTATATTCCAAGCGTACATTCTAGCTTAGCATTATTGTTAGATAAATTACAGAAACATCCGCATAATGAGCTTTTATGAGGCCAGGTTTACAAAGAAATACTTCAACACTTGGGAAAAAGACAAAACATTTTATTTAAAAAGCTGGTTAGATATTAAGGTTTCTAAAACTATCCCAATTTTATTAGCTATGACTAGAAATAAAATTGGAAAGAAATACCTCACAATTATAGATCGCAATGCTGTGTATGTGTGTGTGTGTGTCCCTTTCCCTTCTGCTGGGTAGACGCTGACCCTAAACAAGGGTGTGGAACATGCTTGGATTATAGTGATTAATAAGTATGATTTTCATTAGTGAAAACAGAAAAGCATGAAAGAAAAAAAGAACTTCATTTTTCTGTTTTTAATCTCAGATTAGGAAATTTATTACATTTACAAACAATGTGCTAAGCACTGAGTATAATAAATCAAAAATTCAATCCTCACCTTTAACTCACAGCCTCTCCCCTCAGCTTGAGATGGCCAGCCTCTCCCGTGTCACCCCTCACTCCCCTTTGTCCAGGCCCACGTCCAAATTTCCCATCTTCTAAGGACACCAGTTATATTAGATTAGGACCCACCCTGACGACCTTTAACTCAGTTCCCTCTGTAAAGACCCTATTTGCACACAGGGTCACATTCTGGGGTGCTGGAGGTTAAGACTTGAACATGATTTTTTTTTTTGAGGGGGTTGGAAAGGAGACATAATTCAGCCTGTAGCAGTTACCAAAATGTCTTGTTTCCGGGTAAATTTGTTTCCTGCAAAACTCTATCTCATGAATTTTGAAATGCAGCGTTTCCATTCCTATCTAATTATATTATAATTTCCCTTATGATCTACATTTTTTTTAAAGATTTTATTTTTATTTATTTTTAGAGAGAGGGAAAGGGAGGGAGAAAGAGAGGGAGAGAAATAGCAATGTATGGTTGCCTCTCACATAGCCCTCACATGGACCTGGCCCACAACCCAGGCATGTGCCCTGACTGGGAATCGAACCGGGACTGCTTGGTTCCCAACCTGCGCTCAATCCACTGAGCTACACCAGCCAGGGCTTATGATCTACATTTTTAAGGGTGCAAACATACAGGTCATTTTCTTTGCTTACTGATATTAATTCCAATTATATTTTATTAAGGTCAGATATCAGGGTCTGCATAGTAACGATTTTCTGGGAAGTTATTCAGGTGCCCTTTGTGGCCTAGAACAAGATAAATTTTAAGAATAATCTGTATAGGCCAGGAGTAGAGTGTGCGTTCCCTGCTGGGTGTAGAGTTCCACACTCATCTATTAGGTTCAGTATAACCATGTCATTAAAATGCTGTATGGTGTCTCAGTGCAAAACAGGTGCAGTGGATTCCAGGAACCAGGTATCAGGACTGCACATGGCAACTGCAGGCTCAGGGCCCCATGGCTTCGGTAAACCCAGGATCTAGGTCCCCAAGTATGCTGGGCCCCTCTGCCTGGTGGTGCTGCCCGCCTATTACCCCATGCAGACCCTATTTCGCACCCCTGCGGATGAACTGTTCAGCCTCCATGATGAGCCCATGAGCTGAATGGGTCGTGTGAGGCTTTCCTGGATAGAACCAAGCTCCCTCAGAGAGTTCAGCTGGCTAAGAAAAGGGATCTGCCTAAAAAATTTTGGTATCTGGGAAAAGAGACCAAACTATCAGAACATTAAAAAGACAGCATCGACAGAGTTCCTACATTTCTTACTGGGTGCCTGGAGCCATGTAAACCATTTCTGATCAGGTCTCCATTCACACCGTGGGAATGCCAACATGGAGACGCCTGCCAAAACCTGCTCATCTCCCATGTAATACAGAGATGGTTGTCTGGGGGCTTTCCCTCTGGGGCCTGGAGTTTTTGGACCAAGAACGGCCTGGTCTCCAGTGGCCTCCATAACTCCCATGTAGGCTGCAGAATCTAGTCCATCCCCTCCCCACCCATGTGAGCACCACTTTGGTTGTTCTCAGCCAGCAGGTGATGGGACGTACAGAGACCCTTCCAAATACAGCAAGGCCTGTGAGCCTGGCTATCTCCTTCCCACAAAAACAACAAGTGCTACAGGTACAGTGTCAACTGCGCCCCTTCCAGCATGATGATCACAACTGATATTCACAAGAATGGCCCAATCGAGGGAGACGTCCCCGTGTTCACCCACTTCCTGTACAGTCCAAGCCTGAGGTCCAACATGTCACCAACAAGACAAAGGGAGGCCACACCATCTTCATCCTGGCCAGGAGAGTGGAAAACGCCACCTGCTCTGAGAAAAGGGCTACTGTGGAACCACAGAGACAGCGGTGGGAATCTCCCGTCCTAATCAGTACTGGAAAAAAGTCTCAGCCCCACGATAACCTATCCAGCCAGTTCGGCATACTTTTTTTCTTTTTTTTTAAACATGGCAAGTTAGATTACGCTTGGGGTGAAAATTCCTTGTATTTTTTTAGTTCAGATAAGATTTAACAGTTTAGACAATGGCTAGTGCGCTTTAGAGCTTGAAGGGCTAGACTAGGCCAAACCTGTGTCTACTACTTGAGTCGATTTTTTCTGCGTTAAACAGAGCTCTTTTACACAGAAAACAACCCCAAACCCTGGCTACATCTCAGCTCCTCAGAGAACTGATCCTCACTGCTCACAGGCAGTGAGCCCTTTAAATCTCCTAATAAGGACTTTCACATAGACTAGTCTACAGAGCTCCTGCTGCTCCAAAGCCTGCTACAACCAACCTCCAAACCCGCCCGCTCTCCACAGAGCAAAACCGAGTGGGATCCTGCAGGGTTTGACCAGGTTTTCCAAAGGAGTGAAAACAGGGATTCCTAACTAGGATTTAAATTCTCACATATATTCAGTATCTCTTACCAAGATGTCATTTTTTAGATTTGGAAAAAGAGGAGAGATAATAGAGTCTTGTAAATGAAGAGAGCCACTTTGTCCTGGGTCCCTAATCTGCTGAACCTTCCAGTGATGCATACCTTCACTATCTTTTTCGGCAGCATGATTTTTTTCTTCAAGATTTATTTGCAATGAACCTGGATTGATCATGTGAATTAATCATTCTAAAAGTGGCTAGAATTGCTGTGCTTATTGCAGAGTATAAATTCCGATATAATAGTTTAAAACAAAACTAAGAGGTCCCTACTAGATAAAGATCTGAATGACCTCTATTCCACTGGTAAAATTAGTTTGGGAGAAACCAGTTTTTACTATTTTAAAAATCACTGCTTTACCAATCGTTTTAACACAGTTTGGGATAACTATGCCATTAAAAAGTTCCATCTTCAAAAAAATAAACACTTGTAAGCCTTGGTTTTATCTGCTTGACCTGCCAATTCCTGAAAAGGGAGATCAGAAAGCTCGATCTTGAACTGGTGAAAGCTCTTGTATTTCCCTACACATTCTTTCGGGTGTTACTTTATATATTTTAAAGCTAATTTGTTAGATGAACATAAATTCCACAATTATTATAGCTCCTTTTAAAAATCATTTTAAAACATGTATAACCAATTGTAACATAAAAAATAAAACCAGCCCGGTTGGTGTAGCTCAGTGGATTGAGCGCGGGCTGGGAACCAGAGGGTCCCGGTTCGATTCCCAGTTGGGGCACATGCCTGGGTTGCGGGCCAGGTCCCCGGTGAGGGCCATGTGAGAGGCAACCATACATTGCTCTTTCTCTCTCCCTTTAAATAAAAAAAAAAAAATTAAAAAAAATTTAAAAAAAAACAAAATAAAACCAATAAGGAGTTAAACACACGGATGCAGTGAACATGTAACTAAAACCCATACTAAGAAAAGGCATGGCAGCCGCCCAGCACCCGGCACAGCCCCTACTCGACCACAACCCCGCATGCCCACTGAAGATGGCCAGGCGACCCACACCCTGACTTCTGTCATGAACCCACGCCATGTGCATCCTTTCCTATGTTGCCTCCTTCACTCAACATACTGTCAGGCTTCAGCCACATAAAACTAGCTGGGCAGCGGTCCCTCTTTTTCTATTATCTAGGGAAATTTAAATTTACAATCACTTCCTCCTTAAATGATTCACAGAACTTGCAGGTTAAATTATTTCAACCTGGAAATATTAATGATTTTAAAATAGACAATACATTACATGCTTTAAAAATCAAAACAAAAAACGGTTTCCACTTAGAAGTGTCACTCCACTCCTGTCCTGTCTGTCACGTGTCCCGTTCCTTCCTGTCCCTGTAAGATGTCACTTTATGAAAATGCAACTATAAATCACAACATTTCTACCTCTCTTTAACAAAAGATGGCATTCTGTATACGTCACCCTGCGTCTTGGGTGACTCATGTCACAACACACCTGGGAGCTCTCCTTCACTGCGGCCGCGCAGCGCTCCCCTGCGCAGACGGACAGGCCACCGTTACCCGGCCTGCCGCTGGGTGTGTGTGCTGTGCAGTCCTACTGTTTACACTTGGACACTTGATTCATTTGTAGTTTGACCTGATATATGGCATGGATTTTAGGATCCACAAAAGGACTTTTCCAATTGGCTTTCTGGCTGTCACAAGACCATTTATTAAAATTCTTCTGCACAAATTGGAGATGCTGCCTTTAGCAAATATTAAATTCCTATGTGTGTCTGAGACCATTTCTGAACTTCTTTTCCATGTGTTACCTGTTGAGGCTCTGTATCATGTTTTACAACACGGGGTTCTGTCATTATTCCAGTTTTGAGGAGTGTTTCTAATGATTCTTAATCATTTTCACAAACAAACTTTAGAATCAGTCTAATAATTAGCATATGCACTAGACGAAACTATAGGAGGAGGGCTAGACATACAATTATATTTGAAAACTTTAATAACCCCCTCTCTCAAAGACTGCAAGCAAGAAATGTAGAATAGAAATTATTCCCAAATGCACGTGAAGTGTATATATAGACAGGCCATTTTATAACCACAAAACAAATTTTAATAAACCTCAAAAGTACTGAAAAATTAGAGTATGCTGTCTGGTAAGCTAGAATTTTAATCAATTCTAACTTATCAATTACATGAAAGGAACATCTGATAAAGGATTGTTATCCAAAATAAACAAAGAACTCAATCAGAAAACAAACTCAATCGGAAAACAAACCCCTTTAAAAAATGAACCAAAAATCTTAACAGGCACCTCATCAATGAAGATGTACAGATGGCAAATAAGCATCTGAAAAGATTCTCGGTATCGCCCACCATTAGAAAACTGCAACGTAAAACACCCGAGAAATACCACTGCACACCTGTCAGAATAGCCACGTGCAAGGGCAGGAAGTATATGGGAACTCTGTACTTCCTGATCAATTTTGCTATGAGCCTAAAACTGCTTTAAAAAATAAAGTCTATTGCTCTTGCATCTCAGCCACCGATATGATATGCCACCCAGCCAGAGGAACACCAGAAGCTTTGGTGCGCTGTGAGCTGTGGCCATGGCCACACACAAGAAGCCCCGGGAGGACAAGGAATGCTGGTGGCTTGCATCATCCATTTCCTTGGACTAGTTTCAACAAATATCCCCCAGGTTACTTTGGGAAAGGTGGTGTGAAGCATCACCACTTAAAGAGGAACCAGAGCTTCTGCCCTACTGTTAACCTCGATAAGCTGTGGACTTTGGTTAGTGAGCAGACACGGGTACATGCTGACAAAAACAAGATTGGAGCCACTCCCATCACTGATGTGGTGTAACTGGGCCACCACAAAGTTCTGGGGAGAGAGAGCTCCTAAAGCAGTCTGTCATTGTGAAGGTCAAAGTCTTCAGCAGAAGAGCTGAGGGAGAAGATTAAGGGTGCTGGTGGGGGCCTGTGTCCTGGTAGCTTGAAGCCACATGGAGGGAAGTTCATTAAATACTCACTAGGGAGGGAGGGGAGAGATGGGGGAGGGGAGGGACAAGAGGAGGGGAGAGGGAGGGAAAGTGGGGAGAGGGAAAGACTATTAAAAAAGTTCAATCAAGGTCACCCACCATATTAACAGAATAAAAGAGTAAAAGTATGATTATTTCAAGAGATGCAGAAAAAACATGTAATAAAATTCAGCACCTGTTAATAATTTTTTTTTTTAATTCTCAGCAAGGTAGTAACAGAAGACAATTTCCTCAATCAATAATATTCTTTTTTTTTTAAAGAAAATTTCTTTTTTTAAAGATTTTATTTATTTATTTTCAGAGAGAGGAGAAGGGAGGGAGAAAGAACAATGTATGGTTGCCTCTCACATGGCCCTCATTGGGGACCTGGCCCGCAACCCAGCCATGTGCCCCGACTGGGAATCAACCGGGACCCTCTGGTTCCCAGCCTGCGCTCAATCCACTGAGCTACACCAGCCGGGCCTCAATAATATTCTTAACAGTGAAACACCGAATCCTTTCTTCCGAAGTTCAAGAATAAGGTATGGATGTCTATACCCTTATGACACCTATTCCACACTGTATTAGAGGTCCGAACTAGTGCAGTAAGATAAAGAAATAAAAGGTATAGTCTGAACAGTGAAAAGGAAACTAAACTGTCCCTATTCTCAAATAATATGATTGCTTACTTAGAAAATGTAGCACCCCAAACAACATAAAACTACTTACAATATAATAAATTTAGGACATAAAGTCAGATACAAAAATCAGTGCAATTTCTACATATCAGCAGCATACAATACGAATATAAAATTGTTTTAAGTATCATTTACCATAGCATAAAAAATAAAACACTTAAAATAAATTGAACAAAATGTGAACAAGACCTGTACACTAAAATAACAAGACAATCTTAAGCTAAAACAGACCTTAAAAAACAAAGACAAATATCATGGACTAACAAGTACATTCAACATTATTAAGTTGTCAGACCTCCCACAACTGACTGATTAAGTTAATGCAAATTCGACTTCAATACTAACAGGCTTTCACAGAAACTGACACACTAATTCTAAAACGTATACAATAACGCAAAAGTCCTAGAATAGCTAAAACAATGTGAAAAAGAACAGAGGAGGACTTGTGCTCACACTTCACTGCATACTCTCAACTTTGAAACAGATCGACACCCTCAGAGTCAACTGATTTTTTTTTTTTGACAAAGATGCTGATGTAATTTAATAGAGGGAAAACAGCCTTTTCAACAAATGCTGCTGAAACCATGGATACCCACATTATTTTAAAAAATGAACCTCGATCCCCATCTCACACCATAAATGAATTAATTTGCAGTGGATCACCAACCTGAACGGAAGAGCTAAAACTATAAAGCTTTAAAAAAATAGGTGAGCCCTGACCCGTGTGGCTCAGTTAGTTGGGCATCTTCCTGGAAAAGCTAAAGGTCAGGGGTTCAATTCCTGGCCAGGTACATGCCTGGGTCGCAGGTTCAATCCCTGGTCAGGGCACGTTTGAGAGGCAACCTATTGATGTTTCTCTCATCCTCTTTCACCCTCCCTACCTCTCTCTCTAAAAATGAATAAATAAAATCTTTTAGAAAATAAAAATAAATAGACGGATACCTCTGTGACCTGAATATAAACAAGGATTTCTTGGGGGGGGGGAGAAAATAATAAGCATAAGAGAAAAATATTTCACAAAATTGTATCATAAAAATTGAAAACTTCTGCTTGTCAAGACATTTTCAAGAAAATTAACAGGCAAGCCACGTATATTATGAGAAAATATGAACAAAATGTATCTGACAAAGGACATTTATAAATATAAAAACCTCTTACAACTCAATAATAAAAATAGCCCAATTTTTAAAAATGAGCAAAATATCTGAACATATACTTCACAAAGGAATATATAAGAATGGTGAATCATTATGTTGATATATATATATAAAAATTTAAATAACAATGCAATTTAAGACCATGAGATTCTATCACACACCCGCTAGAATAGCTAAAATTACAACCAAAACTATTGGTGAGAATGTGGCCCTGGTAGGAAGTAAAATGGGACAGCCCCAAATATGACCTTCCATTTAACACAGCAGCTCCAACCCTAGATATTTACACAAGGAAAATGAAGACTATTTCCATAAAAACACTTACAAGAATATTCACATCAGCGTTATTCCTAAGAGCCAAAAAAGCAGAAACAACCCAAATATTCATCAACAGAATGAATCAATTGTTATATAATGATGAAATACTATACTGCTCAGCAATAAAAAGCACTCACATTCACTCACAAGGACAAATCTCACACACATTGTTCTGAGTGGAAAGAGCTGGACATAAAAGAGCACACAGTGTAATTCCATTCACACGAGATTTTTTAGCAGTGTCTGCTCGACGGAAATTATGTGGAACTGCCAGGGGAGGAAACTTCCTAGGATGATGTCAATGTTCTCTATCTTGATAAAGGTGAATTCATTTCTCAAAACTCACTGAACTGTACATACAAAATTAGTGTATTTCAACATATGTAAAATTTAACTCAAAAGATGTAAACAACAAAAAAAATTGTGCTCCTAGTGTGGATATCTTCAGTAATGAAATCTCCCGGCATTTAAAGAAAGAAATAACACCAAACTTACACGAATTCTTACAGAAAATTAAGAAAGCAGGAACACTTCCCAAACCGTCCCGTAAGCTCAGCATGTCCGTCACAAGTACGAAGAAATTAGAAGGTGGGTCAATTAAAGGCCAGTCTGGCTCACACACACAAACACAACAGTCGTAACAAAATGGCACATCAAGCCCAACTAGATAGTTAAAGGACGTACCACAAACAGTTAGACTTGTGTAATAATGCAACATTGGTGTATTTCAAAGTTAGTGTGAGTCACATTAAAAATTAGTGTGACTCTCACATTAATATGGACATTACATTGTATCATCAAAATAGATCTAGAAAAAGCTTTTGATAAAGTTACCTCGTATGCACAGTAAAAGCTCTCAAAGAACAAGAGTAGAAGGAAAACTCCCATAATCTAAAGAAGAATAACACTAACCATATTCTACTTAACAGTAAACATACCATTGGTCGTAGAAAGCAGAAATGGAAAGGATGCAAATACTAATACAAAAAGAGCTAGACTCATTCTACTAACATCGGATTAAGAAAAATTTCACTGAAAAACATTATTTAGAGATAACAAGGATCATTCCGTTATGATAAAAGAGAAAGATATAATAACTCTGTATTTGTTATCAGTGAAAACTGAAAAATGAAAATAAATAAATCCTTCCTCAGGAAGTGACAAATCAAGCAGAGAAAACAAAAGGTAAGAATGTAGAAGATTTAAACAAGATTAATGAACCTGACCTAAATGATATTTATAGAACACTGTACAGCAAATCTCGAAGGACTGAAATCACACAGTTTATGTTCTCTGACTGTTCTGGAATTATAATTCAGGAACAGGAGTAAATAGAAAGCCCTCCAAATATTTAGAAACTGAGCAATGAATTTCGGAAGATCAAAAAAAATCATAATTCAAATTTAAAATCACACCGTATTTTGAGCAAAACAAAAAATGACATTATTTCTGCTATTCTAATTAAAATAACAAATAGTGCATACCTAGGAATACAGAACTCCTCTCTACTAAATGAAAATTATAAAACATCAGTGAGATAAATTTATAAAGCCCTAAATAAATGGAGGAATATACCATGTTCATAAATTGGCTGACTCAATATTGTTAAGATGATTCTAGTTTCGGTGCAATCCCAGTCAAAATTCCAACAGATGTGTGGGTGTGTGAGTGTGGGTTTTTAAGAGTAAGTAGAAACTGAAATACTGTTTCTAAAATTATACGAAAATATAAAGGACCTAGAACCGAGGGAGAGAAGGAGAAGTTGGAGTACATATACTACCAGATATCAAGACTTAAAGTGGAATAATTTAAGACACGGTCATATTGGCACAAGGAGAGACAAACAGACCAACGAAACAGAAGAGAGTGCAGACACATTTTCAAACTTACAATGACATGTGAAGAACAGAAATATCTTGGGGGGAAAATTCCATGTAGAAATATTTAATTCAGAATTTTAATATACCTTCTGATCAATCATATCAATTACATCAGGAAGTAAATAATATTTCAGTTAAATTTTTTCAGACTGTATAAAATAGCTTCCAAAACAATTAGCACACCTTCTATTAATTCTCTGTCTCTTACCTCTCCAAAAGCTCCTCGGCCAATCACCTTTAGTATTTCAAAGTCTTCTCTGTGTAACCGCATCTGTTTCACTTTAGAAGTAAATGGTTTAGCTGAAACAAAAGGCAACACCAATTACTTTCTTAATGAAGTGTGATGCAAATCAACATAAATAATAGTACTTCTTAAACAATAAGAATTCAAGTTACGATTAAGAATAACGCCACGGTATTTGATAATTTCCTCAAACTATACTGAGAATGGATTTAATATCCATAACACAATATATTTCCTTCATTTCTTATATATGAATTACATTTTAGGGAAGAAAATATCTTTAAACACCAAATAACATGAAATAATGCAAAATAACAAATGAGACCAGTTTATTCTCATATTAAACATTCTGTGTATTCTAACTCAATGCTAGATATATATTTTAATATAAAAGTCCAAGAAGTTAAAGCAAATTTCATGGCACCAGAGAGAGCTTCAGCAATTCCTACCAAGTAAATGAACAATTCTTTCACGCTCATAGCAAGAGTTCACACCATACAAAGCACGGTGGCAGTCACTGGAAATGCAAGACAGGCATTTCATAGAGAAGAAAACACAAAGGGCCCATAAACACATCAAAAGACATCCAAACTCTCTAGCCATCGCAGAAATGCACCTAAAACCACAATGACATTCAATTTCACAACTATCTAATTAGCAAAAATTTTAAAGTCAGTAATACCAGGTGTTGGCAAGAATATCTTGTCAACAGCCACTGAGAATGTAAATTAATACAAACGCTTTATTGAAGTTTGCCATTTACCTATTTCACTTGAATGTGTGCATATCCTACAACCCAGAGATTCCATCTCAGATACATAACAGCATCTAGAGAAACTCTTGCATATGGGAACTGGAAGACATGTATTATTCAACATTATCCATAATCATGAAAACCTGGAAATAAATCTCCACTTAATGAAGATGAATAAATAAACTGTGGTTCAGTCATTCCATCAACATGGAAAATTCTCAAAAAAATAGTTGGAAAAGAAGTTGCAGAAATATACAGTATGATTTCATGTACATAAAGTTTAAAAACAAGCAAAATAAACAACATATTCTATAGGAATACTTATAAAGATAGTAAAACTATAAAACCAGCAAATTTCATGGTGATGACTTGTTCATGAGAGAAGAGAGAGAGACCCTGTTAACTTCTTAAACTGGAGTAAATGGTACAGGGATGTTAATTTTACCATCCTTTGAACTGTACAGAAAAATTTACGGAAAAATTTTAATGAAAATTTAAAAATTTGTTTAATGTGAATGAATTTATATTCACTTTAATAAAAATGGTTAGCTCAAAATTTTAGTTATTTGGCCAGAATCTTTTCACAACTTAATAACTTTCAAATCTGAGAAAGTATGATGTTCTTAACTAAACCTGACAATATAACTTGAATTTCAGTGATCAAGTTAGATGAAAACAATTGATCAGGAAAAAAATGAACTGTGAACAACTTTAGAAATAAGAGAAATCATTATTAGTAGTATTATTCGCCCAAAAAAAAGTTCTTTGAAGCCATGTTCCTGAGAAGATTAAATGGTTATTTATTCTTATGATTCTCAATGATTATAGGTCCTTCGAACTACCGCACGATACAAGCAACTTGACCCCTCAAGAAAAATAATCTTACTGATAATTACTTAGCTCAAAATCATTTACTATGCACATATTTTCAAAAAGCACTGCTCAAGAGTTTCTCACTATTCTACTGGTCGACTTGCTATAACAGGCCGTACCTGTGGGCGGCCCCTCTCCCTTCTGATTGCAACCGATCTAATCTGACACCACTATCAACTCAGAGCTGTCCACCACTGAGAAAGAATCTAAAGCAGGCCAAAGGGTGTAACTGAAGGATCTCATTAAGTGCCTCCATCAACTCAAGTCGATCTTTGCCTCCCTTATCTTCAAGACAACCACAAAATGTGTTTGATTCCTTGGATTAGTTACTCATTATCCGCCCAGAGATTACTGAGATATTGAAATCAGCAGAAATGAGCAGGCGAAGATCTTAAAACAACTATTACAGACATGCTCAAGGTTCCCAATGAATGAATAAACAGGAATCCCAGCAAAGAAAATCAATTGTCTACTTATACATTTTTTAAAGAACAAAATGGAATTCTAGAATTGGATGTGCTTCAGAGCAAAATGAAAATGAAAAAAAATAAGAAAAAGAAAATGAAGAGGAAAGAGCCTATGAACTTGAAAACATATCCCTACCAATAAACAGTTCAAAGAAAAAAGGCCTTAGGAACGGGCTCAGGCATCTACAAGACATCAAAGGAAAGTGAGAATCCAAAAGGGGAGGACGGAGAGAATCGGGCAATGGGGCAGAACATACTTCAAGAAATAGAGACTGAAAAGTATCCAAAGTCGGTAAAAGACAAACTTACAGATTCGAGAAAGTCGTGGAATCTCAAGAAAGAAATAAAAACTAAGAAATCCTCACACATTTTTTTCTAAGCTAAAAAAAAAGATTTACTTTAGGTCTTTTATATCCTCCCATGATAACGTACTTCTGTCACATTCTATTGTTAAATAATAAATGTTAATGTTGGAGACCTGATTGCCAACACAAGCAGTCAACTGGTCCTGCTTCTTCAGAAATATATTTAAAATATTTCCAACCATTCCCCTGAACTGCTCTAAGCAAATACCAACTTCAGGAGGCAACTATGGGAAAATGGGAAAATAAAAAGAGTTAGTGTTAAATAAGTCTGTTAAAATAAATATTTAAAAATCTATTTTATACCCCTAATGTATAAAATAATTCCTTTCTGTGAAAGTGAATTCATCTACCTCATGTTTTTATAATTACTAAGTCATCCTATTTCTTTTACTAGGGCAAACTCATCATACTTAGATTTTAGGAAAAAAAAAAACAGTAAGAGGAAGGGGAAAGCTACAATAATGTTGGAACGTTTAAAGAAAAAGTAGAGGTACACACCTGTACAATTTTTTAAAAGGCATTAATACTGCATCTCCAAACCAAATAGTGCCGTGTAAGTGTTACTTTGTGCTGACAAATACAGCTTCTATCTGCCCCCTTAGTGAAGTGGTGCCAAATGCTGTAATCTGTGAGTTCTGTCCGGTCTGATCTAAGTAAGTTAAATCACATCTCTAGATCTAGCTTTCCATGTCTGTCTGTCTGTCTCTCTCTCTCACTTGCTTCTGTTTCCCCAGCCATGAGATTAAAAATCAGGTGAGTTTGCAACAAATACTTTTATCAAATAATGTGAAAATTTAAGATACTTTTGTGGGTAAAGTCCAGAGAAAAATCAATAATGATTATATTTCCAATAAGTTATAAAATAATGACATAAGTAACTTAAATGTGGGCCAACAGTTTAAAGGGATAAATTAATTTACCTGAAAAATATTTCAATTTCCCAAACTCAAGGTCATCTTACTAAGATATCTAATTCACTAAGAATAATTTTTGTTAGTAATGCAGCAAATGAGCAGAACAATTCCACATAAAATTCTCCTCTCTTTTTATACTATAGTCTTAGATTTTTCTGTTTCCGCAGAAAACAGAAGAACTTTTAGAGACTTCAGCACTGAAACCATACTACTAATAAATTAAAGAGGTGAGGCGATTAAGAAGTACAAATAGTCACAGAATAGTCACGGGGATGTAAAGTACAGTACAGGAAATGGAGTAGCCAGAGAACTTATACGCATGACCCATGAACAGGAACAATGGTGTGGGGACTGCCTGAGGGAGTGGGGGGTACTGGGTGGAGGGGGCAAGGGTAAAAATTGGGGCAATTGTAATAGCATGATCAATAAAATATAATTTTAAAAAGAAAAAATAAAATTACTCTGAAATGCAATTTCTCACCTATAATAACTACAAAATTCAACTGCTTTACATTACACTTCCCTGTGGAAGCTGGGGACACTCCTGCACTGCTGGTTATGACGCACAATAGCAACAGTTCTCCAGACAGGAATTCAGCAGTCTCTACAAAACCACAGAAGCATTTTCACTTTGATTCCGCGATTTCACTCTTAGGAATTTACCTTGAAGATACACTTCCAACAATGTAAAATACACTCATTATTATTTATAACAGCAAATTATTAAAAAACAATCTAAATGCCAAAACATGGAGAAATATTTGAATCAATTATGATACAAAACACATAATGGGATACTATGTAGCTACTGCTTTTAAAAGGAGAGAGAAAAGAATAAGAAAGATCCCTATAAACTGACTAATATGGAACGATTCCTGAGACATATTAAGAAGTACAAAATAATATAAAAGTATACCACGATTTAAAAATATGTGTGAACATATTTTTACATACATCCTTACTTTCAGGGAGATAACAAGTAATAGTGACACTTATCTCAGTATACTTTTTCCAGTATAATTTTGACCTTCAAATGAATAATACAACCACAAACAAAACTATTAAAAAAAAAAAACTAATCTAAGTAACTTCTGAAGGAAGTACTTTGAATATATGCCCTCAGGTCTAACAACAAAAAGAATACTAAGAAACTTGAATTCTACTTAGATTTGCTGTTTGAAATATTAAGTAGCAATCCTGAAACTGTTTTGCATTTTGAGTGTATTGTAGTTGATTAAACAAATGGATACTATGTAGCTGTTGTTGGGAGCCTGGATTCCCAATATGAAAAGATACAAATAGGGAGGAAAGAGTCCTCTGGTGTGAAGTTTGAATGCGTACATAGTATCAACTAGTATCAACATAAACTCGTGATCACACACACACACACAGACACACACACACACAACTATACCAAAGGCCCTGAAGCAGGACACACAAGTATCTCAGTAGCAATTGAGTAGCCAGATATTGCTTTCTGTTTACCAGTTTCCACAAGAAGGAAACTAGGTTACTGGCAGTAATGGCTAATGTGATCAACACAACATCACAATATTGAACAAAATGACACTGTATGCCTCCTGGCATGATGCACTGAGAATAAACAGAATATCCCTTTATGACCACATGCCTGCCAAAAATGGAAAGCCTGAATCTAACCAACCACAAAGAAATAACCAGACAAGCTTAAACTGAAGAAAAATTTACAAAACAACTGACCTATGGAGTGACAAATTTCAAGACACAACAAGGACATTAAAAGACAAAGAAAGTCTGAAAAACTACCTCAGATTATGAGACTAAAGAGCCATGATGACTAAATACAATGTGTAATAATAGACTGGGTCTTGTATCCAAACATAGAAATTAAACAGTGCTATAAAGGATGTCATTGGACAAGTGGGGAAATTTCTATTAAATGTATATCACATCTTACTGCATCCAGGTTAAATGGGCTAAATTGACAAGAGTTCTGCAAAGACACTTTGGAAGACGCCTTTACTCTGAGAAACCAGATGCTGATGCACGTGCACCAGCCTCCCTCGCCTACAGAGGTCCGAAGGCCCCGCAGATCCCTGGGACCGTGGATGGCACCAAACCCTCTATATACTGTTTTTTCCTATACATACTGTACACGCCCACAACAAAATTTAATTTATAAAGTAGCACAGTAAGAGAGTAATAATAACTAATAATAAAGCACAACAATTACAACAGTATACTGTAATAAAAGTTACATAAATGTGGTCTCTCAAAATACAGGTCTGGCAGAAGTAACGCCATTGAGTGTGGTTAGTGGGATATGTGAATGTCTCACAAGAGATGGAGAGCAATTCGAACGTTTCACCTAAAATGTCGTATGGAGTGCATGAGTGTGATATTGTTATGTTACAGACTTACAAGTTTATGATTCTGTAATAGAATATTTTTATGTAATAAAAAGGGGCATTATTTGTGCCAGACCGTGTATATTACTGTACTATACGCACCCTTCTTGTGATAATGTGAGATGATAAAAATGCCTTACTAAGTTGTGAACTTTCCCCTTTCCCCTTGAAGGAAGCACTTTATGGCTGCTCTGTGGCACATCTGAGTTGCTAGCATCATTACTCCTGCTCTGTGGGGCCGCTGGTAAATAAAATAGGGGTGACTTGAACACATGCACTGTAACCTCTCCAGTCAATCTGAGAACCGAGACAGCTGCTCGGCGCCTCAGAGATGAGTGGTATGCATTGTGCGCAAAGCATGAACGTGCTGCACAAAGAAATGATTCACATCCCAGGTGGATGGAGCAAGATTCCATCACACTATCAGAACAGCACACAATTCAAAACTTACAAACTGTTTACTGCTGGAACTTTCCACTTAATATTTTCAAGCTGCAGTTGACCACAGGTAATTGAAATTACAGAAAGCAAAACCACAAAAAGTGATACTGTGGATAAGGGAGACTACTGTACTTACAGAAAACATGTGAAAAAACGCTCCTTGAGCCCTGACAGGTGTGGCTCAGTTGGATGGGCATCATCCTGCAGAGGGAAGGGTCTCCTGTTTGATCCTGGTCAGGGCACCTGACTGGATTGCGGGTTCAGTCTGTGGTCAGACGCGTACAAGAAGCAACCAATCTGTTTCTCTCTCACAACCAGTTTCTCCCTCACAACCAGTTTCTCCCCCTTTCTCCCCTCCTTTCCCTCTCTCTAAAAAGTAAGTAAAATCTTTTTAAAAAAAAAAAGTCCCTGGACTTCCTCTACGCTGTTCATCAATTATACTAAGATTTAAACTGAGTAAGAGAAGATCACTTACATTCTCAGAAATAATCTATCTGATCACAGCTGAGTTGAAGTCTGTATTAAGGATGCTCCAGTTTGCACCACCTAATGTTTAAAATCTTAAGGCCAAGGCATTAAATCAAGAACTGATCTCACATACTGAAATGAGACAGAGGAAGAGAGAGCAAAAAGAGCTGCGGAAAACCCACCAGAAAAGACTGAAACACAAGTCTGACAACATGCAAAAACAGAATGAAGGAAAAAGACCGCAATCACCTCAACTGGTGTGGAAAAAACATCTGGTAAAATTAAACACCCCCCTTTTTAACACACTTTAACGATTAAAAATATCAATAAACTAGTATTCCTAAACAGAATAAAGGCCATATATGAAAATCCCACAGCTAACAGCATATTCAATGGGGAAAGACTGAAAACTTTTACCCTGAGATTAGCAACAAGACAATGATGCCCACTTTCACCATTTCCATTTAAAACAGCACTGGAAGTTCTAGCCACAGCAACTAGGGACAAAAGAAAAATAAAAGGCATCCATATTGGAGAGAAAGAAGGAAAATTATGTTCGCAGATGACATGACCTTACATGTAGAAAACTCTAAAGAATATGCAAAAAAATAGAGTGAGTAATGAATTCAGCAAAGTTGCAGGATATAAAATCAACAAACAAAAATCAGCTGCATTCTGTGCTCGCTTCGGCAGCACATAGACTAAAATTGGAACGATACAGAGAAGATTAGCATGGCCCCTGCGCAAGGATGACACGCAAATTCGTGAAGCATTCCATATTTTTTCCTCTCTCTGAAAATAAATAAATAAAATCTTTAAAAAAAAATCAGCTGCATTTTTTTGCTTTCCTACATGACTCCATCCATTTGCATGAAACGGGCAAGCTTACTGAGACGAAGTTGCTGGGGGGAGTAGAGTGGAAGGGGTAACATGCAGTGACTGCTAATGGGCAAGGGGTTTCCTCAGGGGTAATAAAACTGGTCTAAAATTAAGTTGTAGTGATGGTGGCACAACTCATGAATATACTAAAAACATAAAATATACATTATATGGTATACACATTGTATCTCAATAAATATACTTTTCATAAAACGTACTTTCATACACTTGCGATGAACTACCTAAAAGGAATTTTTTTAAATCCATTTGAAATACCATCAAAAGAATAAACAGAGAAATAAATTTAACTAAAGAGATGAAAACTTTATACACTGAAAACTACAAATATTGCTAAAAATGAAAGTCCTAAATAAATGGAAAGACACCCATATTTGTAACTAAAGACATCATGTTTTCAAGATGATAGTGCTTCCAGAGAATGCAGTTCCTGTAAAAATCCCAGTGGTATCTTTTACATAAATAGGAAACCCAATCCTAAAATTCATATGGAATCTCAATGGACTCTGAATAGCCGAAACAATTTTGAGAAGGAAAAAAAAAGGAACGAAGTTGAAGGCTTCACGCTTTATCCTTTCAAAAGCTACTACAAAGCTACAGTAACCCCGAACAGCATGGCACTGGCATAAGCATACATACAGACTAACAGAACAAAACAGACGCCCGGAAACAAGCTTTCACACATATGCGCAAACATTTCTCCAAAGATATAAAAAATGGCTAGTAGGCACAGGAAAGGATGCTAAACATCACCAAAAGTTAGAGAAATGCAAACCAAAATCTCAATAAGATATCACTTTATATCCTCATGATATCTACAATAAAAAATAAATTAAATTAAAAAAACAGAAAACAACAAATGTTAACAAGGATGTAGAGAAACTGGAACCATCGTACACTGCTGGTGGGAACATAAAATGGTATAGCTGCTTTGGAAAATGGTTTGGCAGTTCCTCTAAAAGCTAAACATGGATTCACCTTATGACCCAGCAATTTCATTCCTAGATACATACCCAGGGGAACTGAAAAAGAGAAATTTAAACAGACCCTTGTACACCAGTATTCCTAACAGCATTACACACAATAGCCAAAGGGTGGAAATAACCCAAATGTCCATCACCAATAAACCACACATGGTACGTACATGTAATGACATAAGACTCAGTCTTAAAAAGAAAATTTGATGCATGCTCCTACATGGAAGAATGCTGAAGACATTATGCCAAATGACATAAGCCAGGCATAAATAAACAACGTATAATTCTGTTTATATGAAATACAGGGGTAAACAAAAGTAGGTTTATAGTTGTTCATCTGGAAAAAGACCTGCAGGTCATAATTACTACAATAACTTTATTAACTCTGTATTAACTCTGTGCATACTCCCACTGTAAAGCTACTTTTGCCTACCCCTATATAATCCGCAATTCACAGAAATACAAACTAGACTGCAGGTTACCTGGGGCTGGAAAAAAGGGGGAGGGGGGCAATAAGGAGGTACTGCTTAACGGTGCAGAATACCTCTTTGGGGTGATAAAAAAAGCTCTGGAAACGGTGGTGGCTGTACAACACTGTGGGTTAACTGATGCCACTTGATCGGTTTGCAGCCTTCTGGCTAAGATCAAGTGCAGTATCTGTTCCATCAGTTTAATATCTGATACGTCCTCTATCCAAGGACATTATATTAAATGGATTTTTGGAGGTGGGAGATGGAACAGGAGCTTGCTCCATCCACTCTGCGCATGGACCCAGTATTGCAGTACTTCCGGAAATGGTAGAAGGAAAGAAGGGAGGGAGGGAGGGCGGGAGGAGGGGGGAAGGAAAGAAGGGAGGGAGAAAATTATTGCATTTATGTAAAAAAAAAAATAGAGGAAAAGTGGTATACATTTGTATACGGATAGATATACTTAATGAATGTACAGGAAAAAGGTCTACAAGGACACAGGCCAACTTCTGTGAAAGAGAATGAAATCAGGGATTCGAAAAGGATGGACTTCTATTTTTATTACTGGAAGCAGAGAAATATTTGGTTGGAAACATGTAATCTGAGGGCAGAAAGACCTGGGTTCAAGGCTAACGTCTGTCACATATTAACTCTCTGATCTCAAAGGTACTATATATATCACAGTCTTCTCATCCATTCACCAGTCAATGAACACCTGGGTTACTTCCACTTTTTAGCTATTGTTAATAGTGCTGCTATGAACTTTGGTGTACAGGTATCTATTTGAGTCCCTCAATGGGATGTTTTGCAATTAGATAAGAAAATACTTGGTATCTAGCATATGCAAAGGCTCAAAAAAATGTTAATTATACTTTTGTACTGTTTGAATGGTTTGAATTAACATGCCCATATAAAACCTGTAAATTTTAAAATAACCACTCCTATTCAGGACAAGATCCAATGCTAAAATCATCATATAGCTAAAGGAAGAATGTGTCCAGAACGAAGACACTGAGAATATCTGAGAGTGAGAAGCCTGGGTAAACACACTGATGTTTCTCTCCCTCTCTTTCTCCCTCTCTCTCCCCCTTTCTTGTCTAAAAATAAATATTAAAAAAAAATCAAATAAAACATTTAAAAAGCTTTAAATCAAGCATACCAAGAAATTAAAGAATTCTGCCTTAACAGTCATAAAAACCTGAGTTCCAAACCTGATTATACTTGAATTGCTGTGTAAGGCAGGATAAATTTCTTAACCTATCCAATTCTTAGTTTCTTTATGGAGACAAAACTATGTATTAACTCAAAGGTACTGCTAAGATAAGTACTTTAGAAGATGAGATGAAAACTTCAAAAAAAGGCAAGAACTGGTTATAAGATGATTGATAAAAATGGGGAGGAGTTCAATCTAAAATGAAAAAAATGGTGACCAGTGGAGACTTCAGAATAATGTCTTAGCCTGCAAAAATGTGTGGGTGTGAGACAGACAGGTGCCGCATGTACATCTGTCCGTGGTCCTGAACCTCCATTAACTACTGGGGCACAGTTCACTGTAACAGTGGAACACTGAAAGCACTTTTCAAAGTTTCCTAGGAATTCTCAAGGAGCTGAGCATAATGGAGAACAAGAAAAAAGGCATAAATGACCCAAAGCTTTTGGAACTGCAGAGCCACGGAGAGATGACCATTTGGTGGGGGCGGGGGGGGGGAGGACTTCCCTTGACAGGTTTCAAATATGCACATATACAAAAAAGGGAGGGGGAGGAGAGGGAGAATGGGAAAGGAGACAAGGACGAGGTGAAGAGGGAGTGGAGGGGAGGAGGAAGGGAAGGAAGAGATTCACCCCACTGTGAATTTCTGACAGAAGTGTTACAGAACGTCTATGGAATTCGATATACTTGGGTTTCTAGCATTGTGTTTCTCTTATAAAAGTCATTAATATATGGCAATAAAAGTCAATAATATATGGTGCAGGAGGGGGGGTAAAGAGTAATAAAGAGGAACCCAATGGCCAAATCACTACTAAAATTCCCCCCTCCCCCGTACCTCACAACAGCTATGCTCTGGAAGGCGGCATCTGACTCACGCGTAACCTCCCAATGAAAAGAGAGAGAGACGAGGGGTCACAGAAGAGGATCCTGGGAGAAGCATAAAAGAATTTACACTGATAACTAACACGTGGAAGCTTCAACTGGCTCACCTCCAAAGGGAGAGAAATAGAGTGTATCTCATCCAAACAAGCAGAGGGGAAAATGATTCAGAAAAATACACTGAATTAATCCTAAAGATAGTGAACACATATGGAAAAGTAAATATTTTAAAAGTTAAAAAAAGATAAAAATGGTAGGAGTGAATCCAAATAAATCTCTTTTACAATAAATATAAATGGCCTGCACACCACAGTGAAATTACACAGATTTCACACTGACAGAGAAAAACGCAGTAATGTTTTTCAAAAAAAAAAAATCCAAACACAAATACAGAAAGAATGAAAGTAAAAGAATAAAAAAGATAAGCCAGACAAATAACCAAAATGAAGCTGCATTTTTATATTAATAAGAGAAAAGGGGGAACTCTAAGGCAAAAATCCTCACAGGAGGATGACAGTCATTACATAAAAAGAGCAATTCATCAGGGAATACGGTACTTCAACACTGCACGCATTTAATCTCGCCTCAAAGTATACAACGGGCAAAAACTGACACCATTATATGGAAAAAATGGCAAAGAGCCCACCAACATAGGTAACTTCAATACACATTCTGCGTAATTGATAGTGAAGCAGATAAAAATCTGAACCATCTAAATAACAAGCTGGGTCTAGTGGGCGCAGAGACAACCACAATAAAAACACTGGAAAGTAACACATACCTCTAACCAACCCAATATCAAAAGCAAAATAGAAATAGGCCATTAGAGAGCATTTAAAACAGAACAGTAATATAAAAATAGAAGAAAAATCAACATTACAAAACACTGGTTCTTTAACAAGATTGCCACATCTCTAAAAAGATCAAGAAAGAGAAGACATAAATAAGCTACATTAGAAATAAAAATGTGCGCAATACCTGCTGCTAGGAGAGTAAACAGATAATTATTACTTTGAACAAATTTATGCCAATAAATTTTAAAATTAAGTGAGCAAATTCCTATAAAAACTCAACTTGTCAAATGGAACAAAGAGTAATAGAAAACTTAACTAATTCTATATTTAGCAAGAAATTGAATCCCTACTGAGAATGAAAAATCTTTCCAGAAAGAAAACTCCAGGATGAGATAAATTTGTCATTGACTTCTTCCAAATTTTCAAGTATCTAAAGTAGAAATGGTACCAGCATCACATGAGAGAATACTTTCCAAATTGTTTTATGAGGCCTGCATATTCTTGATACTAAAACCTTCCACAGACAATGTAACTACTGGCTAATCTCTCTTGTGTACACAATGCAAAAGATCATAATCAAAGCACTAGTAAATCAAGTCTGTAATACCTATTATATCACAACTAAATCGGGTTTAATCCAGGAATGCATGATGCATTCAATATTCAAATGTCAATGTCAATCTCATTAATGGAATAAAGATGAAAAATCATATGATTAACTCAACAAATGCAAAAAAAAAAAAAGATAAAATTCTACCCTCATAGTAAAGTAACAAAAAACTAAAAACCTCTTAAAAAACTAGGAATAGATACACTGGATAAAACTTGTGGTTTTTAAAGTAACTGCTGAAGCCAATATTGCCAGGGACAAGACTGGGAGCCTATGACCCCGCCTTTTGCTAAATACAACACTCTGGCAGCGTCATGAAGTATTTTTGTTCACAGACTGTCTCTACAAAGGTTTTGGAAAAACAACATACTCCCCTGAACAGTTTTAAATTATAGCTCAAATATTTAATTATAGGTTCAATGGTTGTAAATGATGTAATTTCCAACATATTTCATATTGCGTATGTGCTTTAAATAGAATTCCATCAAACCTGGAATTTATAAAAATTCATGGGAAGTGTCCACCATATAATCTAATGGCAAAGCCAGTCCTCACTGTCAAACCAATCAGCAAACATATGACTTACTTTGTTAGAAAAAGTCTGACTTTAATTTTTAATTCAAATGAATGCGTTCTTACATAGCCCAGTATCAACTGGTTCTGCTTCAGAGTTTTCAGAAAAACGGATGACAGAGCTGTACCCCTAGTTTGTAAGCTAGTGAAGCAGAATACCTGCTTCGCTACCACTTACCTGGGCCCTCCCCTGGGAGATGGGCATTCTCAAACAGTCCCTTTTGCTGGGCACCCAGGAGAGTTTTGCAACCCGAAGCAATACACCATAGCAAGATGTGAGACCGGTAAGAAGTATGCTTCTATTTTATAAAATGGGAGGTGGGCAACTGTGAAATGGGAGTGGAAAAGAAAGTCAGCAGGCTGCAGAGGATTCTCTGACAGCTGGATTTCAGAGAGGAATCCTCAGCCCAGCTGAGAATCAGGAACTCGATTCCCGTGAAGTGCATGTACCCACACAGCCCTCGGGAAGTCTGCATGCACTGTCCAGATAACTCGATTTGAAGACTGTTACACTAGATTATCATAATCCTGAGATTTAACAGACTTTTTCAAAATGAAACTGACAATTTGTATTTGAACACAAATTTTTAATCTGATTCTCATTAACTGACTCTCGGGTTAAGTGAATGATGCCCCCAGGAGCACGGACTCCCCCCTCCCCCGGCGGCTGTCTGCAAACAGGGACCCTCTGCAGTGCGTGAGGGCTGCCTCGGCCCTCCCCCACTTCCGCTCACCCTAAGGTAAGCTGACCCGCGGGGATCTCTCAGCGCGGTGATTCAGCGTGTCAGAATCGTCTCTCAGAACCATCTCTCTGGACCAGGAGTGCCTCTGCGCCCCTGAGACAGACGGGCTGCTACTGGTGGCCACACCTCATCAGTAGCTGTCTAGTTAGTGCCTGTCCCATGGTCCTGACACAGGGCCAGGCCTGCCGCCTGCCCCTCACCACATTCTCCCAAATTCCAGTGTCTGTACCCTAAAACAATGCGGCACGTAGGAGCATGGACAGTCAAGAGCCCTGTGAGAACCCAGGCCAAACCACACTAGGTCAGTCTGGTGCCTGACCCAAACCCCTTTAATGCTGCAGTTACATTTTTTTTCTTTAGTTTTTCAGAAGTCCTTTTAATCATTAGAACAGTTTCCTGATTGGCTGCTCTGGTTTTAACCAAGACCCAGGCGGAGGTCGTAGCTTCCCAGGCCTAGCCCCTCAGCCTACCTTTTAGTTCTTACTTCCCACCTGAGCAAGCCTGGGGACCTCCAGGGCTTCTGGGAATACAGCTCTCAAGGGTGTCACCAGGCCAAGTTCCCCAAGCCTGGGACAAAGTCAGCCAGCCAAGGCCACCAGGCTCGTCCCAGCCCTTGTGATGCTGGAGGAGGGCTCCTGTCCTGGGTTCCGAGGTCCACGAGGCACGAGGCCCTCAAAAGCAGCTCTCCCAGGACCCCCAGAAGCAGGCCAGAGCTCACAGGCTTGCCCACCTCCGGCTGGTGAGTCCCCTGTGGCAGACACCCAATGCCTGCACTGAGCCAGGGCAAACGAGACCTCGGGGCCCTGTCCCGAGCCCCCTCCACCCTCCGCCCTCCACCCAGAGTTGGAGCACCCTCCACCCTCCGCCCTCCACCCAGAGTTGGAGCTCCTGCAAGTATCCCAACTCGGGAGGTGGGGAAAAAGACGTGGGACAGAGCACTGTGCAGACACTCAGGAGATCTGAACTTAAATAACTCTGGGCTGGACACACCCTTAGTAAAAAAGGGGGAGGGAGGGAACCCACCGGTTCTGGGTAGCACCACAGCCATCAGGCAGAAGAGTTCTGTGGACACAGAGTGAATGAGGAAATACAGCACTGATTTGCTTAGGATAAGAACAGTAGTTTTCTGAAACTTATTATTTTAGTAGTAAGTTCAGAGCCCTAGCCCCTCAGCCTCCTAGTGAAACACCTAAACTGAGGGTGGTCTTGGGGACCCTGACACACACATCTCCTCAGTTGGTTGGGCATTGTCCCGCAAAGCAAAAGGTGGCCAGTTCGATTCCCAGGAAGGGCATGCGCCTGGGTTGCAGGTACTGTCCCCAGACAGGGCACATATGAGAGAGAACCTCTCGCCCACTCTATCTCCCTCCCTTCTCCTCTCTCTAAAGATAAATAAATAAAATCTTTAAAAATTTTTCTTTTAATTTTCCAGTAATCCCAACACCTCCCAACACTCTCATCAGATTACTTTGTCTTAAAAATTACTGCAATCATAGAAGAAATCAGAAATTACTGCTTTATCTTCCCACCACAAAATCTACCAACTTACCTGTAAGTCTAACCATGTCCGCCACCTCTCTACTGTAACAAACAAATCAACAAAAAGCAAGTGCCCTGCTCCAATGAAAGCCCAACCCCTGTGTTTATGTTCCCTAAATTTCTTTCTCCTGTTGTATCATTTTCATCAGCCATAATTTACCCTCATGCTTGAAAACCTCCCTAACCCAGGTCCCCCCTACCGGCCACCAAACTCCCTTGCTCCCCATCACACGGAAACCTCTCTGAAGAACCACTGATGTGGCTTTCACTTTGCTTCCAGTCGCTCCTCATCCAACTCCACTCGGCTCTTGCCTGCATTAGACACATTCACCGGATGTGCTATTCCTTTCTTCTGAAACTTATTTTGCTTCCTGACAATCCTCTCCTGGTTTTCGTCTCCCTCACTGGCCACTCTCCATCTCTGGCTCCTCCTTCACTGTCCACGCTCTAAATTTTAGATGCCTCAAGAGTCGACTCTTGGCCCTTTTCTCTGTCCTAATGACACATTTTCTTTAAGAAATCTCATCTAGTCCCATGGTTATACCTACTTATAAGCTGATGAATCTGAAATTTGTATCTCCAATCCTTACCTTACCAACAACTAATGTACATTCAGGGCTGCGTATCAACTGCCTCCTACCCAAACTTAACATGGCCAAAGCAGACTTCTTAATTCTCCCCCCCCTCCCCCGTAGTCCGCCCATCACATAATTCTGTCTCAGTGGTGGCAGGACAATTGAGCGACTGCAGCTAAGACAGTGTGCTCTAAAGTCAGATGATTTGGGTCTTGATACCACCACTTACTAGCTATGAGAATGCAGAACTGTGCCTCAGTCTCCTCATCTGTGAAATAGGGATAATGCTACCTTCTTTGGGTGATGATTAAATAAGGTAAGCCATGAAAATTGCTTACAGAGTGCCTGACATGCAGTAAATGATAAATATTATATGTTGTTTTCACCGATTCCTCAGGCCAAAACCACAGACTTCGTCCCATAACCAACCAATCTAAATTACCTCCCAAAACACTGTTATGTCATATGCTTATTTTCTTTATGATTGTTAGCAATATCCGAAATAATCCTGTTTATTTACATGTTTACCTCCTGCCTCCCCCAAACTATGATGTAATCTCCATGACAGCAGACGCCCTGCCTGCCTTGTTAACTGCTGTATCTCCAGGAACTGGTCCCTACCACAGAACAGGTGCAGAATAAACACTTGTTAAAATGAATTAATGTGTATACTAACAAAGCATTCTATCATAGCAACAGACTACAAATCTTAAGGCTTTTGTGCTTTGACAGAAAGTAATTCCCAAGTCTCCTTGCTTTAAAAAGAAATACATACTCAGTGGCTTCCCAATACCTACAGAGTCCAATTCAAATGATGTGATAAGCCAGCTGAAATACCCCAACTCTCCATTCCAACCTCACTTCCCATCATTCCCTCACCCCACTCCACCAACACGCCTTTGAGCTTCACTGCCTCCATCTCTGCCTTCCACTGTTTCCTTCCCTCTGAAACGCCCCCTCCTATCTCTACCTCGTGAAACAGTATCGTCCTTGGAACAGCTCAAACACCTCCTCCAGGACATGCTCGTCCACGCCCCACTCTCCTTTATCAACGGTACTCTTTCCCTGCACCTCTCTGCATACACTTCAATTCTGCTGAATCCCTTGAGGGCAGGGACCACATGTTGCTTGTCTTTATTGTCCCCACACTCCGTTACACGTGGTATTCACTGTGCATATTAAATATTTGTTAAACTGACTTTAAATAGACCTCCTAACCCACACCTCTGCAGATACCACTAGCAATAAAGATGCACTGGAATCTGCATCAGAGATACAATAAGAGATGATCCTTGGTATGACATATATGAAAAGATCATCAATAATCCAAGATAAGTCAATTAGTTGTCAACAATGAACACCACAAACAAAGTTTATAGGCATTAAGAAAGGGATAAGCCAACGAAAGATGGCATGGATGAGAAAAGTACTTTTGATGATCATTTGCAATTTTAAATTAAAGTTAAATTAGAGCAATCCATAATGCATCCTTTCTGTCTTCCACACAATAATGCTGGCTCAGAATCCTTAAATCAAAACCACATAGTAGGGAAGGCTTTCTTTAAAGGTGGTCAGGAAAAAAGATAAGAACCCCGTAAATCTTTCCTGTAGCACTAACAATTCCTAAAGGAAAGTGCTATGAGTAAACTGTAAACCACAACGCCAAGTGTAGTGAGGCCACGTGCAGCTTTTACCCAGAATCCACTCCCTTATCTCACACAGAGCCCCGTGCCACACAATCCCACCAGTGCAGAGACTGGCCCAGGGACAGATGTGAGATCCGGCTGTGGACACCGAGACTGGAGAGGTGTTGGCTTGTTTCCTGGAAAGGAAATGTCTTGTTCCTCTTGAAAGGGTTACAGAAGCCACTTCTCTCTTTCCTCTCACCTGGAAAAGGGCTGGGGTCAGTGTTACTACAAACGCTGCAAAATAACTAGCCTGCCATCTTCAAAAGTGTCAAAGTCATGAAAGTTGGGAAAAATCTGAAGACCTGGTCCAGAATGAATGACACTAAGGTATGACATTCAAATGCAACATGTGATTCTGATCTGAATCCTCTGCTATAAATAGATTATCAGGACAACTAACAAACTTGAATTAGGACTAAGGGTTTGATGATAGCAGTACATCAGCACAAATTTCTTGATTTCTCCAGGTGCATATGATAATCAAACAAGTGTAGAAAATACACACAACATGTTTGGAAATGACAGGGCATCAATGAGGCAATTCACTCTCAAGTGGCTCAGAAGGGAAAACATTATCTCGTACTTGCAAGTTTTCTGTAAATTTTAGATTCATTTTCTAAAACTAAAGAAAAAGATTAGGGAAATAGACAAGAACTGTCTATTGAAAATTCGGACACCACCCTAAGGAGTTTACATGTCGTTCTGAAAGCTATCAGTAGGATATTGAGCAGGATGTTGACATGAACCAAGGGTCATGTTTGGTGAAAGCCCTTCCACAACGAAGGCCCTGGATGTGCAGGAGCCCCAATACCTGCAGTTGACGGGCACAGGTAATAATGAGGTTGCAGATTCCTTAGCAGTAATTGGGCGGGGGGGGAGGGGCACGACTAAGGCCAGTGAGACCCAGGAATGCTGTCATCCATGCAGATACCTTATTACAGACAAATCCACTGCGCCAGATGCAAACAGAGGTTGAGTAAAATCAGGATAACCAAGAGCTGCTATACTTAACTGGGATTCCCACAGGAACACAGGCAAAAAATATATATATTATTATATATTTATATATGTTTTATATATTTTTTATATGACCACTTAATCACAACCTCAAGCAACGCAACACAGCCATGGACTCCTGGAAAAACTGCCAGCTTAGCATGCGTCAGTCAGAAACGGGTAAAGCATGCAGCAAAAAGGCAGCAATAGAAACACCACACTTGCAAATATTATTGTGGCTTAAACCATAAACTCTAGGAAAATCTTAATAAGTATGGAAGAGGGAAAAGCTTTATAATTATATCAATAATCAGCTTCACCACATACCCAAGCTTTTAGTCTGTTTTTAAATATTTCTTAGTTATGATTTTTGGTCAGGGCAAAGCCATAGTTAGCTAGCAATACAATCTCAAACGGGGCTTTGGCCACTGTGGGCTTTTCTTAATCTTTTCAAACAAGTATTTTTTTTCTTATCTTAGGACAGAGCACTACTAAGTAAAGCCTGACGGCTTTCAGTAATATCTGAGTCAACCTGGGGCATTCCCTCCCAGCAAGCCAGACACCAGAGGACAGGGCTCTGGTGTCGGAACAACGGCACTGCTCCGACTACACCCTCATGAGGCCCAGTTCGCTGTGCTCTGCCTCACAGCCTGGACCGCCTCGCTCTCCAGTTCCGCACAACTCTGCGAGAGAGGCAACTGGGTTTGAAAACGACCGAACGCGACTGAAAACACCACTGGGTTAGCAGGAACAGCTTTGCAAACCAGCTGTTCCTCTTACAAGAGGTCAAATGACTTAGGCAAATTCTAGGTAAAACAAAGTTAAAGAGGTTTCTGTACTGCAGAACTTTAAAAAACTTTTACTATGGTAATGTGCTTTGTACAATAATATCCAGAAGGAAGCAATGAGCTGTTTTTCTCAGTCTTTCCTATCCACTGCTCTTAATTCTCAGAATATTCATTTTTATCTCTTGAAATATATAGTTTAGAAAACACCAGTGTGGAATGCTTATTTTCTTCATACTTACTATAAGACCACACAACAGGCATTTATGGATACTGCATAATCTTTAGTCCATAAAGCCCAAAGTTGGCGACACATCACTAATTTTTCATTATTTTAAGTGAAATAAGGTTATTTACATCTTTGCATTAGACATTTCAATTAAACTTTACCAAAAACAATAGCATTGTAGTTCTTTTACCAAAGGCTTCAAACAACTTAAAAAACAGAATGGGAAAAAAAGCTGACAAAATAAAACTATAAATCACCAGAAAAGGAAAAATCGTAAACCAACTTTCAACCTTTTGGCAAAATAAGCTACTACTATTATGTCCATTTTTTAACAGATGATAAAAGAGGTTAAGTAACTTGCTTAAATCATCCAGCTAATAATCAGAGTCCGTCTGAATCCAAGGCCCCCATTCTTTACCAGTAAATTGATTTAGAACGGGAATATATCAGATTGAGGTATTCCACTTACAGATCTTCACCATGGAAATTCTGTGTAAATTTAAGTCTTATCACTATAAATAAAGCTGAATGGAAGGGGTTTTTTCATTAAGCCTACAGTGATGAATAAGCAATCTGAAATAAAACCAAAAGTTAAATGACTACACATGACCAAACTAATTCACATGTATTTTTAAAAGATGTTTTCATCCACAGAAGTAGCACTTTTGCGCACAGTTAGATTGGGAGTGAGAGGAATGGTAGTACTGGGGAAGAATCACAGAGAACAGTCCATGTAGCTCAGAAGAGAGAGAAAAAGACATATAGCCCCCCAAAGCTTTCTGTCTTTAAACAACCAAGTTGAATCACCTCTGTCACCATCCTCTGCCACTCGACTCCCCAGGACAGGCGTGTGTGGTCGTCACCGAGTCCCAGCTGTTCACAGAGTGCCGAAGCAGCACGGATGATACATGGTTTTTCTCTTTCATAAAAGGATTGCATTTTCTGGTTCCCGTAGCAACATCTAATAGGTGCTGACACTTGAAACCCATAGCGTCACAGATGCAATGTTATAAAATAACAGGAAAGTTCCCACACTGGTCCGAAAGTCTGAAAACAACTGCTTAGCTAAAAGTTGTAACCTTAAACAAAATAATACTCAACACTACAATGGATTCTAAAACTGCATAAGCCCATGATGCTCTCCTCTTAACTATCACAAAGTAATGAATAAAACTGTTTCAAATAGACAATAGTTTTGCAACATGTTACAATTAGAGTAACTAAAGCTATAAAGTGAGAGTCTCTGTACTTACAGCTGATGCCTATACTTGAAAAGTTTAATTAGAACAAGAAAGGGTCATAAACAGACTTCTCAGTAACTCCAAGGATTTTATAGGTTAATAGCACTGGTTCATTATTCTATCTAATTTCACTCTACTTTATAGGGCATTTCTCCTAAATACCATTTTCACTAGTATCACTCTTGTGCTACTACTCTACCATGACTAAGTTTCTTTTTTCAGTTCACATGACTATTACACAGGAGACAGTTAAAAGTCCACAACCACTAGGTAAAATATAACTTATTCAGATTTGGATTCTCTCTCCAGACCACACAGTGTCCCAGTCTCCCTCAAAATTCGCTCTCAGAATTCAGATACAAAGAACACCATGAGACACTGAAAGAGCATCTCCCAAACGACATTCCATGGGACACTGATTGCCAGCCATCTTCCAGATACTCAGCAAAAAAAATGATTCTATAATCATATAAACTTTATACTTCTAAGATAACCTGCAGTATTTTTAATGTTCAATGTTGTTTAAAATAGTCTCCCAAATTTATTAAGCCATGTAAACCTCCTCCCCAAAGCACCTATTAATATCCTGTGAATTTCCAGGACACATTTTGAAACTAAAGAGGGACCTAGAGTGAAGAAGCCCTGATTTCAAAATAGAAGGAAACCATTCACACCAGGAAGAATTAAGGGGCAAATAGGGAGACTACAAAGTGGGGGGCTCTCTCTCCTACAGCGGAGCACAGAGTGGGGCCCGCTCTCCTACCACAGAGCAGGAAGCGGGGCCCTCTCTCCTACAGCAGAGCGCGGAGCGGGGCTCTCTCTCCTACAGCAGAGCGCGGAGCGGGGCTCTCTCTCCTACAGCAGCGGATAAAGCAGCACCAGAATGGGGGGTGAGGAAGGGGTGCTCGACGATAGAGGGCTAGCCATTCCCCACCTACTAACTGGAAAAGGAACTGGGCACTGTAGACAGGAAGTGTGGAAACCCTCACTGGGAGGAGCAGTTCTAGAGCTCTGATCTGTATCAAGGGGGAAGAAAAGGAAACCCCCAGATCTGGAAAACAGTGACAACGAAAGCCAGCCACTCATGTGTCTGGGATAAGCTATACTAGTAGTGGGGCCCTTCAGAAACACAACTCTTTGTGGAAAGAACGGCATGACTCATTCCGACACAGTGAAACAGCTGAGCAGTTCTTGGTCTTAGCTACCAAAATCTCAGTCACCCTCAATGGCAGTTTCATGAGTAACAAGGGATGAGAAAATCTATGGAACAAGCAAATATAATGTCTCACTTACATCTACTCTAGAGTTTGGGAGAAGTAACTAAAAGATATAGCATAAAACTACCACCAATGTCTATGGGTCACATGGTTATTCCTCACATTCAAGCTTACACAGCTCTGACATACAATGGAAATCAGCCACCAAGAGCCCCGAGTCAGAAAAGGAAATGAACCATCAAATACAAAGGAGTGAAATGAATTCCTCCGTCCATTAAGTTCTTCTAAATTAGAAACACCCAATCGTCCACAGAGCAGACCAAAGCAGCAGCCGGGAAAACAGTGTGTTCTTCCTCTTCCTCTCCCACGTTCCCTCTCTACAAGCATCTCGTCCCTACCCAACCTCCGTCTCTCCATGGAACCCATCAGTCCGTGCTTTTTGAGAAAAGGACCCATGTCTATAATGTTTTTACTGTCAAACAGCCCACATATTTTAGCTTCACCTACACTAAAGAGTTTCAAACTTTTTTGATCCCAATCTACAGTAAGAACTACAAGAAAACACGAGTTGTATGTAACAATACTTTTTCTGCACATGAGGTACTTGACATTTTCTGTTCTACTCTAATTAATTTTTTAGATGCTGGTTGGACTTTCAAACTAATCAAAACCAAGAGGATGAAAAACAATGAGCTACATATGTTGTACAATGTACCGTCAATAGTGTACCAGAGAGAAAATGTTTTGGAAGAAATGTTTTGACTGCCATAGAATACAATAAAATATTAATTTGTACCAAATTCAGTTATTTAACCATAAAATAACTTGGGCTTACTATGTAATATTAATCAAATTCTAGGAATTATGGGACATTTCATAAAGTTTGCAACATATTATGCTATTTGTTTTTAGACTGCTATGCTAAAGTATGCCTTACATTTACATATAAAATAAACAAATTGCTAAAATTCTCAGTGTTAACCCTGACCTCCTTGTTTTCACTCATAGAGCAATAGATTCTTAAAAATAACATTGTGAAGAAAGGGAGGGAGGTGGGTTCAGATGGGGTTGGGGGAGTGGAGGGGAGAAAATGCACACAACTGTAATTGAACAACAATAAAGTAATTAAAAATAAATAAAAAATAACACTGTTAAATCAAATCACTGTACTTATGCGCTATTTTTCTTAAAAGAGAATATTAGGTGGCAAGTATAAAGGAAATATAGTATAAAGTTTCCAACCTACATTTCTGATGATATTTATAAAGATCCCAATTGAGAATTTAAATAAAACCAATCTTTAAAAAAAAATTTTTATCCTCACCAGAGGACATGCTTATTGATCTTAGAGAGAGGGGAAGGGAGGGAAAGATACACCGATGTGAGAAAGAAAGAGCGATTGGCTGCCTCATATGCAACTCACCCCAATGGGGACAAAACCTGCCCTGACTGGGAATCGAACTTGTGACCCTTCAGTTTAGTGGGACAACACTCCAACCAAATGAGCCACACCAGCCAGGGCAATAAAAATAATCTTAATCATCTGTATTAAATGAACATGTTGACAATTTGGCATGATTTAAGTTCTACTCAGGAAAAGCTAATAATAAGGAACAGCAGGCGTGAAGACCAAAGTACCCTACAAACGACTTAGAGCCTTCTAATCAAGCCAACACATCACCTCACTTAATCAACCCACACAAGAAAAAAATGTGAGTAATCTTTAAAACTATGCTAATGAAAAGTTTAAACCACAGTACCTGCTGATGTACTCCAGTAACAAGTTTATTAATTGTTCAAACTAGTGTGTGTGTGTGTGTGTGTACACTGAATAAGCTATAGAATTAGTTATTTAGGGTTAATTTAAATGAAATGGTACGAAGTCCAAGATTCAAGAAGCATCAAAAACCAGTTATACACAGATAACTAGAATGCTTCTTTCGTATTCAGTAATACTACCTTAACATCTATATTTTAATTGGTAAAGAGTTACTTAAAATTCCAGTTTCCCATTTCAAAGTAGAGGGCAGCCAAGTCAATGAATAATGTACTCATTTAGTTATTACTAGCAAAACAGTTTCTAATGTAAAAGTTATTTTTACTTCTGCAATTCTATTGCAATATTCTAGAGTTACAGTACTGACATCAAAACCCAAATTTTATGAACAAACATACAAACCATAATCATTTCAACAACTTAAAAACAAAGGAGACAGAACATAGTTTTTCTATTCTTACTGGATGTAACTGGAAAACATACTATTAAATTTAAAAGTGACCTAGGGCCGTAGGAAGTCTGATCCCTGTGCTCTGTTGCTCATTGGCTTAATCCCCTCTTCCTCTCCAGAGCGCTACTTACTTTCTCCCTCAAGCAACCAGCACCAAGAGCAAGGAATGCCATCAAATACACATACCTCACTGTGAATCGTCAGTTTTCTTATTATCTATTTCCTGCTATGTAATGAACAAAACACTAACTGTAACAATGTAAAAGTGAAATGGACCATAATTAGAAATAAAGTGAAACTGATGGAAATGAAGCAAGACAGAATCTTGGCTGACTCCTTTTTTAAAAGTAGCCTATCGTCAGCATAAAAATAAGGAATATCTAGATGACACTTTCATTAACACAAAGACTGAACAGAAATACACAGCATACACTCATACATTACAGAGTATTTGACTACTACTGCTCTCCTGCTGCAAATATTGGGTTTTTCAAAACTCAAACTAAGAACTGTATCACATTAAGGCAAATCTAAGTTAATACTTTTCGTACCACTCACGAGTTTTCTCGTGTTTCACGCGCCATCTGTTAAGGACCACATCACGAGATGATTTAATTAACGTGCAGTTTGCCCAATATCGTGCAGTGCCTGGAGTATGAGAGATTTCTATGCAGTACAAAACATGTTAACAAATTTGACCCCTGAAAATTTCCATTTAAGACCAAAAACAATAATAATGTTTCAAAAATTAAATGGAGGACCATTCATTATCTGGAAACTTCCTTAATCTAATTGATTTTATATGTTAGGCGGCAAGAAAAAAAAATAGGACATTTCCCCAAAACGTAGTCACAAATTCCTACATGAAGAACAGCCGATCTATTGCAATACTTAAATGAACTGAAGAGACTGGCGCTCTTCAATAACCTAAATTCTCAAAGAACTAAAGACAGTGGAAGAACTAGGACTCATGGCACACCTCTGGACAGCTTCTCCATTCCTCCACTTCTTTTCTTTCTCCTTCCCCAAACTTCTGTGGTTAAGAACTCCCACTTTCAAAATCTCATGCTCCCAACTTAAAAAGACCTGAGACTTAACAGACACTGCAGACCCCCGAAGTGTGCACAGTAAGTCCTTTAAAACGCTAGTCTCCTGTTCTCTACCGCTGAGAAACACAACAGAAGTTTACTTAAAAGATTGCATACTTTTGTTGTCTTATCAGACTTCTAAAAAGGTAAAATATGAAGCATACTACTGAAACTTAATTTGTTTTAAATTGGGAAAAGTTCCTGGTTTGAAATTATTTAAAGTATATTAATAAAAATAAAGTGTATTTGGCCAAATACTTATTTGACTTTTGGCTTATTTGGCTTAAATCAACTATGTATAAACAAGGGCTTTTCTAATATGTATATATGAAACAAAACCCAAGGAAACACGTTCAGTGGAAAATATACATAAATTATTCTAATACTATGTAGCAAAATATCTCACAGCATAAAACTACTATGTAAACTCTTAATACCAAAAGGCAATTGAGCATATGGTTTTTTCTCGTCATAATTTTTCAGATGAGAAGTAATAGATATTACATGACAATCAAATCAGACTAGAGTTCTCGAACCACAATGCAAGAACTGAAAACTATAAAAGTACCAGAAACTTTTCTTTAAATCTCCAAAAACCACGAAAATTTTTCTAAACTTATAAAATGTGAGGTGTAAAACTAAGTAACTTTATAAAATATTTTACTCCACATGTAAAAATAAAAGACATAACAATAGCAGTACCCAAGTCAAAACTGTCTCACTCTTGAGAAAAAAATCACTTGAAAGATGGTTTAGAATTCTTAGATTCCCAGTTAGAGTCTGGTAGTCTGTTTCAAAAAACCATACTATTCATGTTTTTATATATATGCACACTGTATATCTATACACTTTTATATATATATAAACGCAAGCAATCTTAAATGAGTGATTTACCTGACAAGCTCATTTTTATTCAATTTCGAATTAAAAAATACAAAATAATCACAATTGACTTTTACTTCAGGAAAATAAAGCTTACTTGGGAACCAAGACATTTTTGTATCAGAACTTTTTAACAAACTAAAATTGTTAGTATTCAAAGAGACAAAGCACCGTACTATGTTGGCTAATATCCTTCAAAAGCCAATGTACCAATACAGGTGTGGGTGGTGATGTGTATTCTTCCAACAGAAAACAGCTGGACGTTTGCATGGACTTGTCACATTGGATACAGAACTTCAAGCCAAGCCTTGGAGCTCGAAGGTCACATGGGAGCGTCTGCTCTCATCACTGATCTACGGCACTACAGTTGGTCTTCTAAGTCACTTCTACACTTAGGAGAATGAAGACAAAACTCTAACCATTTCAGGTCTTAATTAAATGTACAGTAAATCAAGCTTTCAGACAGGAGCTGCTCCCAAGCATTCTTTCCCAACTACTATCACAAAATTTTTAAACCTTTATGTCATGTTATCTTACAAACATGACAATTTATGGCAAGTCCATGTTCACTAGTTCCTTTGCTTGTACTACATGGAGACGATACAAGCCACTGATACCAACCACTGATACCTATCTTCAAGTTCCTGTTGACGTAAGATATTTTAATATCTCCTCCCATTTCCAGAGTGGTTCTCCAGAGTGTGGGAACGAATGTTTCCACTAATAAATACCTTTCCACTGAATACCTGTTATACCACCAGTATTCATTCATGTTTGCCTATCGCAGAATTATTCATAAGCTCTTACTGCTGACCTAAAAACATTAAGTTCTTTCTCATAAATTCCACATTAAATAGTGCATTTGAGTAGCCTGGTTATGCTCTTGGGAAAATATTTCCCAAAAACTAGGGAAAAAATCTTGAATAATTGGTATCTATTCTTTTATTGCACATATATTTAAATATACATACACCACACAATACTTATTATGGTAAGATAGTATGTATACTATATTACATATTATACACTGTAGATTATATATGTGTTTAGGGACTCAGAGTTGACTCATGGTAACTCCCTTTAACAATTAAATCATAATGTCGAGCTGAAGAGTTTTCTTTAAATCCAAACTTACCCCATTCTAGGTATTCAAGAATGTTCTTCTCTCTTCTCAGCGGAGAATTATTGCATTCATCATAAAGGCAGATGAGTATATCCAGTAACGTTTCCACGCTGAAGCACTGCCCATTGGTCTGCGCCGGCCCGTCCAAAATAAACTGCTCCAACTGCCTCAAACGCACTTCTCCAGACATGTTGGCTTCGACTTCTGCTGGTTTTCCTTTAAATTATTATTAATGACTCCGACTATGATTCCTTGAACCTAAAGTTGAAAAGGTGTGGTTTTACAAACAAACCACTTGTTATTCAAACAACTGTCATGCAATGCCGGTGCTGAATTAAACATCCAACACACCGGTACCCTCGCTCAACTGAAGCGTCTTCAATTTCGCACATATACATATATTTTGAGGGACAGCTACCATAAAATATATATTTGATACATTTTTAAAGAATACAATTAAATCGTATGTTTAAATAAGATAATAATTAAAAGTACAACGAACCAAAGAGTCAACACTTCTTTAAGGGGGGGCGGGGGGAACTCTTCTCCTTCATTCAAAATTCAACTCGTGCAACATAATCCTGAAACGAATCCGGTTGCATCATTAATGAATTAAGTCCGATCTGCATCAGCAATTCACTTCCCAGGAAGAAGGAAAACAGAAAAGGCAGGAAAAAGCCAGAATGTATGTAAGGGGGAGGGAAAACCAAAAATTCGGCTGCAAATCCTCCCAACCACCGCTTGGATGATGCATCAGCGGCAATTTCTCCAGCGGGAAGGGAGGGGGCGAGTCCCTGAAGCAGCCCCTCGGCCCGGTGCACGCCAAGTCTTGCCCGGAGGAGCCTTCTCCTTTTTTTCCTCCCGAGCTCCAGCTTTTTAAGGCTTTGCAGTTAGTCCCATTCCCAACGGCTTCGGAGGACAACTCTTCATTTCTCTCCCGGCTTCTCCCAGGGGCCTGGCTGGCGGCGCGGCCGGGGCTGGAAACGCGGGCTGCGGGCGGCACTGGGCGCCGGGCTCCGGGAGCAGCGGCTACTTGGCCGCCCGAGCGCGCTCCATGTCGGTGGTCGCTGGCCGCCCGGCCTGGGCCGCGCCGGGCACTGAGCCCGGTCTCCCCACACCGCACCGCGGCCGCCCGCCGAGGCTCCCGACGCCCTGGAGCGGGGGTGCTTTTCGGGATTCAGAGGACACGGACGGCGGCGGCTGCGGCGGCGGTGCGGGCGGCTCCGGCAGCTACTTCTCCCTCTAGTTCACACCCGCGGGTTAAGGGCATCTTTCCGCGGCGAGGAGGGAGGCGGCCGAGGCGCCGGAGGAGGGTCTGCCGCCGCGGGTGAGGCGAGCAGAGGCTGCCGCAGCCCGGCTCGCAGCCACTCCCTTCCTTTCCCTCCCACCCCTCCCCCGCCTTCCCGGGCCTCTCGCGCCCGCGCCCTGGGCTCCGCGAGGCTCCCCGTCCCCGCCGCGCGCAGGCGGAGGCTCGCGCAGAGTCCGGATCCAATATGGCGGCCCGCGCCCCCCGCCGCCGCCCGCGCGCGCACGCCCGCGCCGCGCGCCGCCCCGCCCCCGCCGGCGCCCGCCGGAGCCCGCCGGCCCAGCCGGGTCGGTCTGCGGCCTCGCGGAGCGGAGCCGAGGCCCTGGAAGGGGCGCGAGCGTCCGCGCTCCCCCGGAGGGAGGGGGGCCGCCTTGGCCGGCGAGGCTGCGGCTGCGGCAACGTGGAATGCAGGGATACGGGAGGACTGGGGAGGCCGCGGCGGCGGCGGCGGACCGGGTGCGGGCTGGGAACTGCGCCACCGCCTCGCCGCTCTCCCGGGTTCCCGAGGCGTCTCGTGCGGACCGCAGAGCGGGGCTTCTTCCTCGCCCTCGGAGACACCACCCGCGAGGCTCGTTTGTTAAGGGGGGCCCAGAGGCCGACGGCTGTACACTCCCGACAGATCCGCAGAAGACGATGCCTCCCGCCGCCCCTTACCTGCTCCCACCCACACTCCCAAATTCAGTTCTCAGGCACTCCGGAGTTATTCCCTGGGTGTCCAATTACACCGTTTCTTGTGTCATTTCGCAGGACAAATACGACAGACTTGTACGCGCTACCATCCAAGTCGTAAGTGTGTGAGTGCAAAGGAGAATTCCCCATCTCTAGTCCCAGAAGTTTCCCTTCGAGGAGCACCGTGTTTTCTCCGGAAGTATTCTAACTGCTGCCCGTTTATCCCCAGCCAAGGTTACCACCTACAGAGGAGTCAGCTGATGGGAGTCAAGGCAGTTCCACACTCTGAGCAAACTCGCATCCCCTGTTTGCTCTGGCATACACCCTCCCCCCAAACCCAATGGCACAGTGCAGAAACCGGGCAGCAAAGGCAAAGTCATCCAACCCTGATGCATTTAAGGCCTTCCAGGTTTTTCCAATCTTGGTCTTAGAAGCGCTCTCTTATAAATTTCTTGTGGAAGTTCCCATATTTAAATGTGTTACTAAACTGGGTCACTGCATTTCTGTCTTTTCCTCAAAACGGTCATCTCCCTTATCATCTTTCTCCAAAATACAATTATTTTCTAGTCCTTTCCGACACCCATCAGGTAGTTTTCTATGTTGATGCCCACAAGTGCATCTGTTCACATCTTAATAATATGAAAGTTGAGGAAGAACTAGCAATGGAGGTCTAGAAACAAGGTCTAAAAATTAAGGCTAACAAATTATTCAAGTTGCTATGATTCACAAAATATTGTAAATTTTTTGCAAAATCTCCACTTGCCAAGTGGACACTCGCCTGGCTTAAATAAGGACAGCACTATTTCCAACGTGCTCCTGACACATGATTAATACTGAGACTCAGACAAAAGATCAGTCCTTTCTAGATGTGACATCTTTATATGTGTGTTGTCTAATTATAAAAGTAATAGAAAAGCAAAAAGAAAAGTTTAATCCTAACACAGATAAACAATAGTTCGGTGTTCCTTGTTCAAGGCTTTCTTATGCAATTTTAATTAAAATGGCACATAAGACAGTTTTATAGCCTCTTGTTTTCACTTAGCAATATATTATGAACATCTCAACAAATATTCTTCAATAACAAGGTTTTTAACAGTGAAGCCAAGACAATTTAACACTTTCATCTGACCACGCATCAGGGTAGCAAAAAAAGAAGCAATTCTGCTTTTGCAGCACAGAACTGGCTCCAAGATACCTAGTTATCCAACTTGGAAGTAACTATAAAAAAGACTTTAAAAAAGAAAACCTAAAACATGTTAGGTCTCCATAAATGCTAATTAACAGTACATGAGATACAGATATATTTCTTAATAAAAGAATCAAGCTGCCAGTCCTTTCTCTACCTATTCTGTTAGCACTTGGTACCACCCACAGTCCAGAGTATTGATGTTTGCATAATAACCTTTACCACATTGTTTAGAGAGTAGAGGGGAGAACTTATCTTTATTTAAAAAAACACACACACACAAAGAGAAGGAAGAAGGTTGAACCCAATCAATTTTGCTTGAATAATTCAAGCTCAGAGACTTAATAATTAACTAGACACTAAACACATTGTGCGGGTGTTATTTTAAATGTTCTGGTGGAAGTGTGAACATGCCTGTTAATGAAACCAGCCGTAAGCCAAAGAAAGGCGCAGCCCCATAGCTCCACAGTGCTGCGTGGCAGGGTGTTCTTTGGGAAAAGAGCCTGGAGGAGGCCCTTTTTATGAAATTCTGCTTGGGGACCTGGAGAGTAGATGTATAGCACTGCAAACACAATTTGTTTAAAACAGTCAGAGAACGTTTTATGAAGGTGCTGGGAATGATTGTGACCTTTCAGAAAAGAAGGACATAAAGATAGGAAAGTGAAAGAATCAGAACAAACAGGCGTCCTTAAGGCGAGTCTCCAGGGCAAGCTCCCTCCGCCTAATCCTACACTTCCGGCCTGATGGCAGGAGGATCGATCCACCAATTAATATTCACACAAACCAGGCCCACTCTTACCTTCCTGCATCTTACCCCGGAATAACTATAGGTTCAATGATGGAAGATAGGACCAAAAGCAAGGTGGATGCCACGGCAGGGCTTCATGTGTAGTCACGTGAGGATATTTTACCACCTCCCCTTTGAGCCTGCTGGCACACCCTGATGTTACAAGTGAAAGACTTGGTTTATACCCTCCGAGGATAAAATGCCAGCAGATGCTTGTCCTCACTTCAAGTCTGGCTTCTGACATGAGTAACATGAACTGCAAAGACTTACTTATGGAAAAAGGAGAATTTGTAATGAATTCTCTTAATTCTAGAAAATGGCTACACAGGTGATGGAAGAGCTGAGGGGAAAAAAACAAGCAGCAACAGCTGCTGCCCCCAGCCCCTGACCCAGGCTGGTGGGAGCTGGAACCGCAGCGGAGGTGCAAGGGCCGCTAGGGAGGCTGCCCCAGGAGAGAGAGGGGAGGAGAAGCCCCTTACCTTGACTCTCCCACCATTTGCTGCTAACACAGAGCTTAAGAGACGACCTGCATGCATTGCCCCCAAGACGCCGAGCTGAGCAGGCAGTGGGTGAGGGGTGGCTGTCCAGGCTACACAGTCCAAGGATCGTCATACATACATCAACCCAGTTTCAGTTTTATCCAAGGGGTAAAAAAATCATTACAATAAATGTTTTATTTCTGAACAAACATTCAGTAGATTTTCAAGTGATAGATTTTAACATAGGAAAGGTTTTCACTTCTCCCTCTTCATATTTATTTTGCCTTTTTTTTTTTTTAACCCCTCAGAAAGGTTAAAGAAACCATCCAAACAAACCCTTTTCATCCAGGGCACATTTACTTAGAGAAACAGACTTAGGTTCACAGACTCATATTTGTCACTTGATGATCACCGGATCTCGTCCTATCTTTAAACCTCTCATTTAAATCTCATTAAAGCTCTACGTAGACAAGCTCTATTACAGGTGGAATTTTCAAACACATGTTCAGGGAAAAATATTGAAATAGATTGTCCTCTCTGACAGCTAGTTAGTAAATTTGAACAATGAAAAAGAAAGGTGGCATTGTCTTTATAAATGCCACCAGCATCGAAACATTTGACAAAAGACTCCATGGCCACGTGTGGTGGCAAAAACCAAGCCAGCGAAGGCAGTGTGTTCCTCTCAGTCCTGATACCGGGCTGGCGCTGTCATGGCAGGACCCAGGGGGCTGGCAGCCAAAGAAGGGAGAGGTAAGGAATCCAGTTACCACATACTCTGGAAGTCTCTCTGGCCAAGGTTACCAGCGACTTCCACATCGTCAAGGCCAACTGGCTCTCCGCATGACCTTTCAGCAGTGTTTGATAGCACTGATCAACCCTCTTAATTGAAACACTTTTCTTCACCTAGCTTCTGCGCTCTCCCGATTTCCTATTACTTCACTGGCCACTTCTTTTCAAGGCTCCTTAGCTAGGTCCTCCTTGTCTTCCAGATCTCCAAAAATCGGAGCACCCCAGGATTCAGTCTTTGAACCTTTTCTCTTCTCTAGATACACTCATTCCTTAGGTGATTTCAATTAGTCTTAATGATTCAGATGCTGTATGTGATGATTTGAAAAACATGTCACAAATTCTTCAACACTCCTCTCATTGACAGGCTGGATTCCCTCCCCTGGAACGTAGGCCAATCTTACTGTCTCCCTGGTAACAGATAAAATATAGCAAAAATGACAGTTTAACTTCCCAGGCTGGCCCATAAAAGGACATGTAGCCTCTCCTTGTCTGCTGGAAAACTGTACTAGAACCCTGCACTGCCATGTCAGAAGTTCAACTGCTACAAAAAAAAAAAGTTCAATGCTTAAGGCTGCCATGGTAGGAGGGAGCCCGAGCCATATAAAGGAACCACATAAAGGAGACACATTTAGACACTCAGTTTCTCCGGGCAGCAATGACTGCCAGACATGTGACAGAAGATGCCTCCACGTGATTCCAGCCCCCGGCTGTCAAGTCGCCCCAGTCAAGGCTCCAAAGTCTTCCCAGCGGAGGCCACAGGCACGTGGAGCAAAGACAAGCTCTCATCACGGTACCTTTCCCAAGTTTCTGGTGCTCAGCATCCATGAACCTAATAAAATGATTGCATTAAGCTGCTAGATTTTGAGGCAATTTGTTATGCAGAAGTAGCAGCCGGAATAATAAATAAGTGTTGATAATTTCCAAATGTATGTTTTTGATCTGAACCTTTCCCCTAAACTCCAGACTTACCTTGCTAACTGCCTACTTGACACTTGTTTAAAGGCAGTACGTTCAAAATAGAAGTCTTTAACCTGCCCTTCCCAAAACAAAAGAATCCGTGAACCTTCTGCAGAGTTCTCCATCTCAGTAAACGGCACCTTCACTTACCTTACTCCTTGGCTTTAACCCAACCTCTTCACTTTCTCTAACCCGGCGTGCCCAGCCTGTTAGCAAACACTGCCCACTCTATTGTAAAAGCAGGAGTAAATTCAAAATGTTTAATAACTAGAATGGCATGGGTTCTAACCAGTCAAAACAGGTGTGACCACTTCTTCCCCCCTCGCTGCTTCCTCCACCCCCCAGCTCAGAACCCTCCATTGCTTCCCATTAGAATAACATCTAATCATTAGAATAACCAACATCTTACCATAGCCTCCAAGGCCCTCCATGAACTGGTCTCTGACTGTCTCTCTGATTTCATCTTCTACCACTCCCTGTTCTCCAACTAATTGTGTTCCATCCACACTCTCCCCTCGGCTCTTTCTCAAATACTCTACGCTCCTGCCTCCGAGTCTTTGCAATTGGCCATTCTTCTGCCTGGAACATTCTTCCATCATGTACCCACAGAGCACATCCCCCCACTTCATTCAAGCCTCTGCTCAAACATCACTTCATCAGAGAGGCATTTCCTGGACAAACTATTACAAACGGCAGCCCTCCATCCTGCCATTCTCTCTCTGTCTCCCCTGCTTTTTCATAACACAAATCTATGTGGCATTATGGGGTTTTGTTGTGGTTTCCCTGAATGTTTGTTTATTGCCTGAATCTCTCCACTGAACTGTAAGCTCCATGAGAGTAGAAATGCTGTAGCCTTCGCCCAACACTTAGCAAAGACAGGCTCAACTTGCTTCCGGAATTGTCTATATTCTGTAAATAACCCAGAGAGCTAGAAGCAGGCACTGCCTTTTCCTAACCAAGAGGGAAACAGGAGGCTTTTTCCTAAGAGGCCCCTTGTTGAGCTGGCTAATAAGGCATTTTTTCCTAGGAAGATAGTAATGCTGCCACTTCTCCAGGAGTTATCTGATGACAGCTACATCAAGTGTCCCCAGGAAAACAGTCTCTAGAATCCTACCATCCTAACAATACAAACCCATAAATTCCTAAAGCATAAAGTAACAAAGACATTTTTCTCCATGAAAGGTAGATGGTTTGTCTGCAAAATATTGGGGGGGGGAATCTTTAGATAAATCATTAAGTTTGAGAAAATGGGACATGATAGCAATATCCTTAGTTGCTCAATGGCCATCGAGTAGCAAAAAAAAGCTAACATTAGTTGGGCACCTTCTATGTCAAGCACCAAACTAAGGGCTAAGAGGATTCACTGAATCCTCTTAACAACCACATAAGTCAGACACTATTATTATTTCGTATCTTCGTCAACCCAGCTGCTGTAGCAAATTACCATAGACTTGGTGGCTTAAACAACAAACATTTATTTCCCACAGTTCTGGAAGTGAGGAGGTCTAGATCAAGGTGCTGACCGATCAGGTTCCTGGTCAGGGTACCCTCCCTGGGCTGCAGACGGCCTTTCTTCTCAAAGCAGCTTCCCATAGCAGAAAGCAGAGGGAGAGGAAGCAAGTTCTCTCTTGTCTCTTCCCACGAGGGCACAAATCCCGTTCACGAGGGCTCCACCCTCATGACATAATCACCTCCCAAAGGCCCCACTTCCTGATATCATCGCATTGGGGGGTTAAGATTTCTCCATATGAGTTTTGTGGGGACACAAACATTCAGTTTGTAACATTTTCATGTAGAACAACTAAGGACTAGAGAGGTCAAGTAACTATGCTGAGGTTATAAAGCTCCTAGGTAGTGAGGTCAGGGTTTCAACCCAGGTGGGACTCGTTCTAAAGCCTGCGTGCTGCACTGCTTTGCTAACCTACCTCCTAGCAAACTAAGAAAAACTAGTGTCAGTGAACTGATTCATAATTAGACTAATCCTATTTTCTTTTTTTTTTTTTAAGATTTTATTTATTTTTAGAGAGAGGGGAAGGGAGGGAGACAGAGAGGGAGAGAAACAGCAATGCATGGTTGCCTCTCACATGGCCCTCACTGGGGCCCTGGCCTGCAACCCAGGCATGTGCCCTGACTGGGAATCGAACTGGGACCCTCTGGTTCCCAGCCCGCGCTCAATCCACTGAGCTACACCAGCCAGGGCAGACTAATCCTATTTTCTAACCAAAAGAAGAGAAAACTAAAATGACTTCATTATGACCCTGAAGCATGGAAGACCTTCTCCCACAGGAGTTTTAGTCAGTTGTTTTCCATACAAAGAACAAAAAAAAAACAGAGAGAACAACAGCTTTATTGGAATGGGGTTTATTTCATGTCGACAAAAAGAGAAACTCTTACCTACCAGGATGGTAAACCCAAAACTCAGACACAAAGACATATGGTGACGTTGTAATCTCTGAAGATCTTAACAATTATCGTTTCAATTTCAACAGCCATCTCTCCTGAATAGTTTCCAAATTTCACCTGCCAGCAGGTAAGGGGACCAGAACAGATGCACTCTCCAGGCTCCATTCAGCAATAAGATTCAGTGCTGCCTCGCCAGTATGAGGGACTAATTAAACCCAAAGTCATATGGTGGAGCCAGCGATTATGTTTGAGAACAGACTGCGACCTCTCTGTGACCCCTCTGTGACCCAGAGAATACCAGCATCAGCATTTACGGGCCAAATGAAATAAGGCACTGTCAGCAATGTTCCTTACCATAAAAAATATAATAATAATAATAATAATAATAATAATAAAAGCATCAAGACATAAATCCACACATAGGATGGTATCTGGAGCACCCCAGGCATTTATGAGAACAAGGGAAATGAAAATTCAAGAAAATGAAATCTGAGCTATCAAGAGGGGCTTTTCTCAAACAAGGAAGGCCCCAACATTATAAAACACAACCAAAAATTCATGCAGAAATAAGGAACAGTATAAAAACTGTAAGCACTAAAACTTGGGACTCCTTCCAACCGTTTCTTCAGATATGAGCGTGGCACGGGTCAGGGTAAAAAGCCAGAATAATATTAGAGAATGATGTTAGAAGAGACAAATTAAGTAATTTTTCTTTACTGTAACATTAGATTTTCCTGGGTTTTTTTTGAAACTTTGTTTCTCATTATGATAATATGTTATCCTATACAAACAATTGATCATTTGCAGATTATTTTCACAGCAATGGAGCTGAGTTTTCTGAGACCCTTCCATAGCCTTTTGCTTGCCCTACCTTATCAGAAGAGCATAAAATATTTAATGAATAACCATAGTGCAAGGTAACATGTATGACTGTGGAAAAATACTTTCTCTACTTAAAAATAAATGATCTAGGCAGTGATAAAACTACTACTTTGTCCTTATTAATACTTCATGCTGCCTATGGAGTTAACCATCTCACAAAACTTTAGCTAATCTGCCCTGGCTGGTGTGGCTCAGTGGATTGAGCACGGGCTGGGAACTAAAGGGTCCCGGTTCAATTCCCAGTAGGGGCACATGCCTGGGTTGCAGGCCAGGTCCCCAGTGAGGGCCATGTGAGAGGCAACCATACATTGCTGTTTCTCTCCCTCTTTCTCCCTCCCTTCCCCTCTCTCTAAAAATAAATAAATAAAAAATTTAAAAAAAGAAGTTTAGCTAATCATTCGCAAGGACTAGCAACTACCCCCAATTTTTAAACCATAGTAAGCTGTTTCATTCATTCATTCTTTCACTCAACAACAGTCATCTTCCAAGCTCCCAGTCTGTATCAGGAACAGAGTAAAAAGTGTAAGTGGATGATATTCAACCTTCATTGTACTGATCCCCAAAGACATAAATTGTAAGCAAAGGCAATACAACGTTGTTCATATCCTTGTAATTGGAAGAGGAAGGTCGGTCATAGGTGGTGATAAAACAGAGAAAGTTCCCTGAGAAGTTGAGTTAGAATGTACCTTTTGGTAAGCTTTGGATCACTCATAGAACAGAGCAGACAGATGTGGACTTTTCCAAACAGGGAGAAACAAAAAGGCCAATATCGGTGCTGTGGGAAAAGCAAGCCGGGAGAGAAGAATCAGACACCTCTACGAATGGACAAAGTTACAAACAAATAATTTGTTAGCACGGCTAACTGAACTCTTATGTGGGTGATTTAATACTCAAGTGGCCATTTCCGTGAGGACAGGGTGGGTGGAGCCACTTCTGGGAGGAGGCAGTGATGGCTGTTGGGTGGGTGCCAGGGTTATGGATGATGATGGTCCTTCTAGGTTAGGGTGGCATTGTTACTAAAAGGTGTGGGAAGAGGATACATAGGCAGAAACCCACGAGAGGTTCCAGATCTCATGAAACTAAGAACCCTAGTTCCAATAGGGAATTGGGACAGAAACCCAAAACCAAGTTGCAAAGCCTGACATAGAAGGTGACCAGCTAGAACAGGGGTCAGGTGGGAGCTCTCCCAGGTGTCTGGAAGCTCAATGGTACATTGGGCTCCCTAGACCCGAGGTGTAGAAGCAAGGGCCTACTTCAAGGCCTTGCCACCCAATGGTCAGAGCTGTCGGAGTGCACTGTAAGGCAAGGCTTGCCTGCTTAAAGCCTAGGAGTCTGAGGCTCATCATGCCGGGCATCTGGTTCCGACTCGAACAGCCATGAGTGGACGCCACCTGCCTGAAACTATCTCCCTGACCACCCAACCATGATGCGTAACACCTTCAACTCTCTGACCACTGCTTTAGGTTAAAGTCAAGTTGGGGACCATCTGTCACAGGCTGGATACAATCATCTGAATCTTGGTTGACCTGACCACTAGTGCACGGATGCTTATTCCTTTGAGCCCTGGAACTAAAATGCAGGTATTGATTTCTCCCTTAATTGGCTGCCGTGGAGATCCCATCCAGAGGGAATCTCTGAAGGTTAAGTACTAAACAGTCATGGTGCTATGAACCACGGTTTAAAATCAAATCAGCCTTTTAAAAGGAAAGTCATTGGAAGAGATGGCCAAGGTATAACACCCTCAGCCCAAAGAACAATCAGATGGTGATGACCTGAGGCTGACAGTCAGGTGACAGTCGGTAGACTGTCTCTTTCCACACTCTCCCTCATTCAGCACATATATTAAGTGCTGACTGTATGCCTGACAGTGTGCTAGGTCCTTCCAGTCTCTGTGAACTTTGAGAACACAAACAATTCTCTCACCAGCTTTTTTCCCCCTCTCTCCCTCTGTGTCTACTTTACGCTCACTCCGATTTTTGTTAACGTATCTCTCCACAGCCATTTCCGTTTATCAACATCGTCCTCCTTCTCCACTGCCTACCTTCCCTCCCTCTTTATCATCCTTTCTCCTTTCCAGCCTTCTCCCATCTCTCTGTTCCCTTTTTTCTCACCATCCTTCCCACTGTCTTTGCTTCCCTTAACTTCTCATAATAACAAATAAAAAGACATTTAAAAGTACTTAATGGCTATACCAGTCTCAGTGGGGGAAAAGTAACATTCCAAGAAAGCAAGCTCCTGTTAAGGGCATAACTTGAGACAAGTAACATGAAGTTAGACTTGTTAACACATTTCTATAGATTTGAACTACCTTACCTGGAAGAGCCAGGGCTAAGAGAAGTGATTGACAGGTACGTAATTTCTTCTGATACTTTCTGCGACAGGTAGAAGGATGAAGAAAAGGTCTATGTATGGACACTCAGTAAGGGCAGTGAGAATGGAAAAATCAAAGGAAACGTTTAATGGGGAGTCTGTCCTGAACATTTTTCTTACATTATTCTTTGACCCTCATAATACCCCTGTGAGTTAGGCAGCGTTATTATCCCCAGGTGAGGAAACAGGTGTAGAAAGTAAGTGACAGAGAAGAGCTGGAACTGGGACCCAGCATGTCTGATACCAAAGTCCATGGTGACAAAATGAAGAGTATTGTCACCTTCATAGTGCTGTCTGCTAGAACAAAGCCGGGCTGTAAAAGGGAACCACAGTGAGACAGTCGGAGGGCCCATGGTCCCACTGGACCGCTCTCATTCAACCTGGTGCCCTGGTCCCTAGCAGTGTGCTGGCACAGACTCGGGGCTGAGCAAGTAATTATGGAACGCATGAACAGGATTCAAAGCGGCGAGCAGTGAAATTTCTGAACTGGAAAAATCATTATCTTACCCAATTCAGGAGTCATGCAGCCTCTGCGTAAACATTCCCAGGGACAGCCCTCCTACAAAATAAGAGTCACAATGTGGCCACATCTTTGACACAGCAGTTGAAGGTCTTAAGCTCCCATGTATTCACTCAGAGGCTTTAAAATATTTTTCTGATACTCTCACTTTTGTAAAATCTCATCTGTCATTAATTCTTTGAAAATCACCAGAAAGTATTATTTAAATATTATGTTTATTTATTCTTAGAGAGGGGGGTAGAGAGAAAAGAGGGAGAAAAATATCAATCAGTTGCCTCTCGCTAACACCCAGGCATGTGCCCTGCCTGGGAATCCAGCAGGCAACCTTTCACTTTGCAGGATGACACCCAACCAGCTGAGCTGCACCAGTCAGGGCTCACCAGAATGTCCTGTGAGTACACTTAATACTACTGAACCGTGTACTTCAAAATGGAATGGTTAAGAGGTGGGGGGATTGAGGTGGAAGAGGATATAGGGGGGATAAATGGTGGTGAAAATATGAAATAAATTAAAAATTCGTTAAGAGGGTAAATTTTATGTTTTTCATAAACATTTAAAAAATATCAGAATATAAATATTTATGGACATGAAGTACACATATATCATGAAATATACATCATGAAATTTGGTGGCATGGACAAACAATATATTCATTTTATTTCAGAAAAAAAGTCAATATCTAATGGGCGGCTGAGCAAGTCTGTCTGCCTGGAAACCTGACTGTTGGCTGTTAGCCACGCTGGCTACCCTGTTAGTGCCCCTCTCTTACACCTGCTCTTTTGTAAGTTTTAATAACTCGTATTTCTCTTCGGGCTTCTGTGTAAACATAAGATTAAACTTTTTACAGTAGTTAATATTTTACCTTGATTCGGTTTGATCATTTGTGTTCTTGATTATTTCCTCAATAATACTTTTATTTGGGGACATTTATGCCTTAGGTGATATATTTACTAAGCTATTCTTCAAAAATTTATTCTCCTCAGGTGCTAGTACTCTGTATATATATTTAATCTGTTTTGAGGGATATGTGATTAGCTTATGGCAAGCTGATAGCAAGTCTCAAATGGACAAGGACTATTGTGCCTATTTTGCTAATTATGAAAGTGAAAGTCAAAAGCATAAGGAATTTACCTGAGGTCTAGCCCCAAGAGCGGGAAGATATACAGCCATGACCATGACTTCGAAGTTGATGCTTGTGTTTCCGAATCCATCAGTCTATTACATTCTCATTACATGACCAGTTGGCTTTTTTTGAGTTTTTTCTGGTTTTTCCACTGGAAGCCTAAACCTGAGTCTCAGATGTTTTCATTCTTCTGCATGGGCAAGTCTCATCCACCAGACCTGAGGCAAAAGATCCAAAGGGACAGACAGTGAAAGAGATGGTGGTGAGAAAAAGAAGTGAGTGGGTGCTCATTGACACTGGGTGCCTCGCCCTTTGGTGAGAGATGAGAGCCCTGCTGAGTCTCTACTCTGAGGAGGGAGATTCAGGCTCTATCTCACTCTCTAGCTTTCTAGAGGGAAGGGTCCAAAGGAGAACCAACTCATCCTTGCATACCAAACATTCCAGCTCAGCACACTGATTCCGTCCACTGCACTATATAGTGCCCAACCAATTGTCCCTAAACCTGTATGCCTATACCCAAACCTGGCCTTTGGTGTATTGTAAAGGGTAAGTGAGGAAGACCAGTGAGAAGACTAGAAGCCCATGCTATATACACACCAGTGAACAATTTTTAAAAATGCTTTCATGCACAAACTCTCTTAACACATCCTGCGCTTCCAGGAATCCCTGTGAATTTACTTGAACAGTCGAGTTTGTATAAATTGTCTCTATATGCTGTATTCATGAATCTGGGTTGGGATTTTGTGGTTGCAAGCTACAGAAACCAACTCTAATTTAATGGCTTTGCTGGAAGCTTAGAAGATAACTCACAAAATCAAAGGAAAGGCAGAACCACCAGGACCACTGCAGGATCTAGGCCTTAAGAACTAATGGCCATTTCATCCAAGTGCCAATGACAGGATAAATCGGCTCCGACATTTTTGATCCTTGTATAAAATGATGTGAGAACCACATTTCAGGGAAGTGATGTCTGGCTGACCTGGCTTGACTGCATGTCCATCCACTGGACAGAGAAGGGCATGACACTGAACCAGGGACTAATGTGGGGAGGGAGAACTAATTTCTCGTTTTTCAAAGGAATTGGAAAGGTTGCTGGGCAATCCAAAACAGTCCACTGTAAGGTCACAGTCACAGCATCACTAAAGCTCTAAGTGAATGTGTGCAGCAAGGACAAGGTGGGCTGAGGACTGTAGAGGCCTGGGGAGTGTGGCTTGCATATCAAAGGAATGCTGGCAGGCAAGTTATTAGCTGTCTCTAGGAATTACTTAACCCTGGGAGGGGCAGTTCCCCATGACTTTCCCCACCCCCTTCTTTCCCCAGCATGAACTTGCTTTAGCTCTCTCACTCTCTCTCACCCTCCCCTAAGCTCCAATGGCCCTTCTTTTGCCTCTGTAACTTGTTTCCTGAGTCCATGCAACCCAGTTGGCTCACTTTTCCTACCTGTTTTCTAAATAAGCTTGTTTGTAAAAAAAAACAGAATATAAGAAAACTTAATATCAACACAACTATATTCTTTGGGAAAACTTAAAGATAATAGATTTAAGTGCTATCAAGTGTGGATAAAAGCCTACAGAGCCCCATTCCAAGTTCCATTTTCCTGACCATCCAATAAGCAACAGGCACAGTCTGTTGAAACTCTTCCCACCTGTCCATCTGTTTTTCTTCCCTCTAGCCTTGTCTGTCTAGCTCAAACTCTAGGGTTTATTGAAAGAGTTGTTATAGCCACAATGATTGTATTAATCTGTGTCTAGACATGACAATATATTATATCCAAGCACATTTTAATAATCTATTTTAAGATATAAAAGACTCTTGGTTATATTATAGATTTATGGATATATGATCTCCCAAATTAATGCCAACCTATAATTAATTGCCAGTCACTTAATATGTTTAGTATGTGAAACAACTCTGCTTTTTTTTCCCCCTACTTTGATGTTCCTCTGTCTTCCCATTTGTTTCAATTTCTCTTCTACAATCATATTCTTATTTATTTTCTCTCTGTGCATTCTTGGGATACTTCGGCTAAGGAGAAATACAATATCAAGCTTCACTGTTTTATTAAAATATCAAACAGCAGACTCTCCGGATGGTGAGCCAGAAGTTGCCAAAGGATGTATTTCTTTTGTCTGCAGTGAGTTATGCTGGCAGGCTCAGCAGAGTAGGAGACTGTGCGTTTTATGTTATGAAGTGAATATGTGAGAGCTGATCCTTGCAAGGACCTGCTTGTCCTGTAGCCTTATGCTATCATCCGGGGAAATCTAAGCATTTTCTATTTTCTCCACAGATAAAGTGTGTGTTTTCTTTGGCTTTTCTTTTATTGAGTTTGGTTAATCCCTTTCAAACCAGGAAATTCTGGCTGAATATATAGAGACGGTCCTTTGCACAAAATCTTTAATATCTTGTATTTGCTGACACACAATCCATCCCTTATTGTAACTGTGCTCACACGGGTTGTGCTGATTTATATTGAACCATACCAAATTTCATCTGTGACTCTGGGTTTGTTTTTTGATTTCAACAGCAGTTGGAAGTGAGCTGGCATAGCACTTCAGACCGTTTCTTTTGTAAACAGTGATTATATGGATGTTGCCCAGCAATTATTATCTTTAAAGTTATTTAGTTCTCACATTAATAGAAAAGGAAATGGGTAATATTCCCACTCTGTATTTTATTTTTTAAAGTTTATTTTTATTGTATTTTTTCCATTACCATTTATTCCCCCATACCCCCTTCCACCTCGACCACCCTGCTCTCACCAGAAATCACTACACTGTTGTTCATGTCCATGAGTTCTCTTTTTTGCTTAATCCCTCCACCCCCTAACTTCCTCCCACCAGAGCTGTGAGCCTGCTATCTATCTCTACACTTTAATTCTACAGTATCTTCATATGGTTATAAATCTACCTCCTAAATGTCAAGCTTTTAAATCTGATTTAAACCTGGAAAAATGACTTTCTCCTTTGATTTCCATTTACCCATATGTAAAAGAGCTAATAATGTAGCTGCCGCAGAGCAGACTGTGAAGCTCCTGAAACAAGCACAGTGACGCGCTGCTCTGGGGGAGGGGAGGTCCGAGCTGCTCTGGGGGAGGGGAGGTCCGTGAGTAAAGGGTGGCGCTGGTCTTCCTCTCTGGGCTGTACTTCCACGTGCCTGCAATCCTGACGCACAGGTCGTAGCCCGGTTCTGGAGTTTCAAGTCCTCGCCTTTTATGAAATAACCTTCCCTTGTGGAGTTTAGTCATGTACTGATCATTTTCTCATTGTCTCTCTTTCCTAAACAAAGGCGTGGAATGATTCAACTTCTGAATTGTAGCAACTTCAATAAACTGAGATGTGTTTAAAGAAAACTATACATGAGTCATTCTGCTATCCCACAACCATAAGACGCTAGAATGTTTTCTTTGACAGGAATGTAGAGAACACCCAATCCAATCTCCGCATTTTACAGATGAGAAAACTGAGTTTTTGGGAGTTTGGGGAATTTTGAGATTCCCCCAAAGTGACAAGTCTGGCAAACGCCAGATCCATATAATATATATTTATTCGTATAACTCCCAAAGCATGCAATATTGATATTTATTGATTTACCAGTTTCTTTTTAAAAAATATCTTAAGACTAATAGAGCATGGCTAAATTTTCAAAGTCTCAAAAAACAACTAAAAACCCTATATTGTTTCATTTCTTTATCAAAGAATTACTGCTGAGGTTTGTGCCTTTGAGAATGGTTTCTAAAAACTGGTTATTCGGAGGTGGTATTGAACATATAACAACAGTACATGACGGACATTGCAACAATGGGTGTGTCTGTCTCTGAATTTACCAGCTGCACATGAGCGTGGGTGTCTTATTCAAAAATAGACAATGCCTTGTGCTAGAAATAAAGAAATAACCCTGGGAGGCAGTTGCCACACCAATGAAAGCACAACAATACCCAGTAAAGCTATAGTATTTTCACTATCATATTTCTTCAGTATAATTTGTTCTTTTTCAAAAGTTAAAGGAGAAAAATAAAGGACTTTTTCTTCACACAATGTGTTTCTAGTGGACTGACCACCAGCTTTAGCTATTGGCAATAGTGTCAGAACTGAAATCCTAAAGCTGGTGAAATTGCTTGCTCCTCAAGTTAAAATGTTTAGTACATTATAAAATAAACTCTGGCTATGGTTATACATGTATATAATTTGCAGAGTTGTTACATTGGGTTTAGGGAGTGGGGACATAATAAAATGCTTTATTAGCAACCTTGAGTAGGAGCTAAATTAGTGTTTACTGATTTACTACAGAACTTCATAAACAATGGCAATGAATATTTCTGAGTCAACACGGAAACGCACCATGGTGTTTGCTTTGCTGAGCAGGTCTGAATTTGTGGCCGGAACACACACAGCTTTCCTCTGTTTCTCCATTACTTGGAAGAAACAGACGGACTGTTCCCCTGTTCTCTTGCTCCCACCTAGAAGAATTGTAAAAGAATCATAAAAGATTACGAGAAAGGACCTAGAGGTTTAATACAACTTTCCACACAATGCAAACTCTCTTCTGAAAATCTTCACCCAGCTGCTCCTTGCATATTTTCATGGCTTAGTGAGGCAGGCTGTTCCCTACACAGGAGCTCTGGCTGGGTACAGGTCCGTGTTAACCCTTTCCGTTAGTGTTTCTGGGCGTGTGGTCCTTGGACCTACAGCATTAGCATCTCCTGGGAACTTTTAGAAATGCAAATTCCCAGGCCTCCGGATTGAATGAATCAGAAATTCTGAGAATGGGGCGCCGCAGCCCTCCCTGTGATTCTGAGGCAGGCTCAAGTTTCAGACCTGTTGCCCTATACCAATACCCATATAATAGATTCAACAAGGACACCATTATGACCCTTTGGGTTACAAATGTCAGAAATGTAAGTATATGTTTAGCTTTAGCATGAAAAGGAGCATCCTAGTTCATTAGGCTCGGGATTAATAAAATCAAAGGGATTGATCTGGGACTAGAGGACCTGGGCTCCTGGGACTGGAAAGAAAACAAGGAATGTCTCACTCTCCTTCTCGATCCCTCCCTGGCTCCACCCTCCACCCTCACCCTCAGCCTGGCTCCACCCTCCACCCTCTGCCCGTAAGTTGCTCATTTCTCTCCATCTCTGCTGGATTTTATCCTCTTCTCCTGAAGACAGGTTTCTGCTCCTGGTGGAAAAGATGGTCAGATCCCCTCCTTTCCCTCCCTAGCCCCCGAATCAAGAAACCCCAGGAAAGAACCCCTAGGGAAGGAAATGTTAACCAAAGAAAGGTATTGGGAAATCTTGCTCAGCCAACAAGTAAGTTACTGTAGTGTACTTCATAAACCTATAGTCAATTTTACTTTGAGGGGGAAAAAAAAGGTTTAGAAAGACCAGTCACCTTGACCACATCATTCAAGTGAGAATTGAAACCAAAAAAAGGAATGGTGTTTAAGTAATTGTATCAAAAATAGTATTTAAGACTATACTATGCCACTCATTTACTGAAGACCTTCCTAGAAAAATTTACTTTGGGTTTTAAGTCAACATATTTGTATTGAACTTTTCCCCCACATGAAAAAAAAATAGTTTTATAAAAATAGCTTCATAAGCCTGCAGTAAAACAATGGTGAAAGAAATATCATTTTTCCTATTGCAGACAGACAGTTGAGATTTTTTTGCATTTATGTCATTCAAAAAATGATTGTTAGACACTTCCAACTTGGCAGGAATGTACTCCCAATGGAGGAAGGGAAAAATCAAGCCAATCTAAAGTCATAAAAATTTTTTAAATGTATTTAAGAAGAAGCACAAAATAGAACATTTTATGGGTTTTTGGAAGAACTTTGACTTAAGGCTTCCTGATTCAAAAAACTGTAATTTAGGGACTTGACTTTAGCAAAAAATGATCGCTTTTTCTTTTGGAAAACCTTCTACCTTAACCCAGAAAAAATGTATATAGTCACAAAGCATAAGCATTAGAAACACAGATGATCAAAGAATAAGGAATTCCAAAGATTTTCAGAGCGATATTCAGTTGATCTTCTCAGCCATAAGCTGGTTCTTCCCACTTTCTCTTGAATGTTTTACAATATCATAACACTTTATGGTTTGTAGTTTTAGGACATATAATAGGCATATTAAATGTGCTATATAGCTGAATCAACATAAAGACCTTAACTCTGGAATTTCCTGGTTCTTGAATGTTTAAATTCATAACACTGCTGTGTTACAGTCCAGGGGTGTTCAACCTTTTAGCGTCTCTGGGTCACGGTGGAAGAAGACAAATTGTCTTGGGCCACACGTTAAATACAGTGTGACACATAATCACAAAAAGGATCTCATAATGTTTTAAGTAAATTTACAATCTTGTGTTGGGCCGCATTCACAGCCATCCCGGGCTGCATGTGGCCCCTGGGCTGCAGGTTGGACACCCCTGTCAGTTACACTGTTTATGGACCGTTGTAGAAACACAAGTACCATTCCAAGTTTTGTCTTTTCAACTCACCACCAGTTGGGCCACCATGCCTCTCTAGGACAGCCTGGGATAAGGGTTGATGCTGGCCAAAGCCCAGTCGAGCTGATGTGACACTAAGTGGATTCTGAGATTGAGGCTCTTATTACTATTTGGAGAAAATTCTATGTAAAGTATTGCTGTTCCATTCAAATCATTATTGCCTCTTCCCACATGTTTCTGTCTAATAATGAAGCAGGACAGGGGCCTGTTGCAAAAGTAAAGAAACACTAGGGGCCGTTATGTAAAGGTCAATTCCGGGTGAGACATGAGCTCTCTATTTTTCCACAACATTTCACAAGGATTAAACCTGAAGCTTTCTAGAACGGACGTTAAACTTGGTTTACCCTTACTGCAATTCCACTGCAGTAGATAATCGGTGAAAATAAAATCAGAAGAGCCTCATCCTGTTCTCCATCTGAACCCCAGGTAAGCCCCACAATACCATTTTGCCAGGAGTAGAAATAGCAAATTTCAGATCTCCATGCAGACATCCCCAAAGCCATCTGTTTCTACTCTCACATGTTATGGTCACCTGGAACTCAAATTGCCAACAACATCCTAGAACCAGTTCTTGTTTTAGCAGGAACATTCTCAAGCCTCTGGCTGGAGTCAGCATCTTGCTTTAGGACAAATTTTCCTTATGATCCCATGCATGCCGGTTCTGTTTATTAACTTTCTTCTCTATTCTGAAATTCTGAGCAGTGAGGATTAGCATATACGATGATTATTTTAATGATGAGTATGATAACAATGATGCAGATGACTTCCCAGTCATTTAAGGGGTGTTTACCATGAGCCAGCCACCATATTAGGTATGGTCTGTTTTGCTCCAGCATCTATGTATGATGTAATGCAAATTAGTTCATGCACAGATGGTAACTAGGGGGATAGCAATATAATCAAGATCACTTTGATTCCTGTGATTTTCCCCAGTCTGTCAGTATTTTGCAGCTCAATGCACACTTAATATTTTACAGTTCAATGCACACCATTTAATAAGCTTTAGAAAACCACAGGAAGTCACGAAGTAATCCAGTGCTTAACATGGTGCCCATTCATCCCCTTCCTCCCCCTTGGAAGTGCTCACTGGGACGTTTTCCTGGATCTTGGTGCGTTTTGCCCTCAGTCCACCCTTACCTGCTCCCTCTTCCATCAAGCAGCCATCACCTTTGCTTAAAGGCAAGTCTTATATTTACTTAATATTTTCTTTAAGAGGAGAAGTTTAGCTGTGATAGTATTTTATTAGGATGGGTGCTGTTACTGTCATGGTCGGGGCTTTGGTTACAAAGTCGCACAGATTTTGAGCCACCTACCACAACCCTGTTTCTCCATAAACCCTCGTACTTTAGGTGAGCAAGTTTGTGGAAATGCCTGTTCTTTACCCACTGAGTCTTATTCAGCCTTGCCACTATTTCCTGGCAGAGGTATGATTCCCATTAGCCGTTGAAAGAAACCAAGGCTGAGACAATGGAAGTGACTTGCCCCAAATCTCATGGTTCATGAGAAGGCAAGATGACTTTGAGCCACGTACACCCCTTTATTAGCTGGCCTCATAACCCTATTCAGCTACTCTTTCTAGGCTTAAAGAGGACCAGAGTTGAGGGCACAGGCCGGAGGCCCCAGACTCACCTGCGGTATCGCCACTGTGATATTGGGGCCACGGTGCCTTGCCGTTCCCCAAGACTGAGAGTCCTTCCTTTTCTTGTGGAAGATATCCCAGAACATTTTTTTTTTCATTGTTCCAGAAAAAGGCTCCATAAAAATAAATTAAATATGTGGGTCAGCTGTAGCAAGCTACTGATCATGTCACGTGAGGGAGGCGGTGGCGCTCTGCAGGGGGAGAAAGCCAGGCTGAGCCCGGCCTGGCCCTGGCTTCATGCAGTGATGCAGCACATTCCAGAAGAAGAAAATAGGATGCTGAGGATTCAAATAAAAAATAATCCCCGAAGAGATTTTCTATCGTTCATGGCGGTACTTCTAGAAATTGAATGTGAATTGAGGAAAGCACCAGTGTTCTCACAGATGAAAAGGATGCATTTTTAAAGGAAATTGCCTTACGCAGCTTGATCCTATTTTTATTAAAATAGAATACATGCTCACCAAACCTCTGGACAGTAAACATCAAAACATTAATGGTATTAATCTCTGAGTGGTAGAATTATGGGTGTGACTTTTTTTTTTTTTTACTAATTTATATTTTACAAAATATCTGAAATGAACAAGCATAATTTTTCTTAAAAAAAGTGATAAAAGCTGCTGCTGACAACATTTTTAGGAGAATTCTGTGATCGTATTTCCTAAACACAAGGCACTAATCGTTTTTTAGTGAGATCAGTCTTTTGCATCACTCAGCTTTGTTTTCCTTCCTGTAGACTCAGGAGTCTGTCCTTCCAAACAAACTCATGTTCGTGTATTTTCCCTGCTCTTTCATTTCAGCTGCCGCTCCCTCTTCCCCATCCAGGCCTTTCCTCTCATCCACACTCGCTGGCTCTTGGTCCACCTGCTCGGCTTACCTTCATGCTGCCGCTTCCCCTCCCTCTCCTCCTTCATGTGTCACTGCTTCCCTGGGGTCCCCCGCCTCCCCGGTGCTGACTCTAGCATTCTCCTCCGTCCCATCATGCCTGTGTTCACACCTGATTACACTCCCATTATTGTTCGATGCATCTTTTTATTTTTTTTTGCTTGTCCCTCCCAACAACAGCAGTGGCTACTTGTCTACTTCGAAGGAACCCATGAAATTCGGGTCTCTCGACAGGGCCACCAAGGCGACAGATTCCTCCTAGAAAATGAGGCACAAAGCCACACCGACAAATCTCTCCTGCGAAGGCCTTTCTGTCACCTCCCACTCCTGGGCCTTAGTTGCAGTGGCGATGTGGGCCTGCCTAACAACCGGGAGGCCCCTCAGTGAACACGCGAAAGGGTATTACAGACCACTCTCTCATAACCTTGGGGCCCAACCTCTGTGGAAGATTGCTGTGAATTATCAGAGCTTGCAATTACGTCTACTTTCATCCGTGAATCCTTGTGGTGTCTACCTCCCGTCCCTTCACACCAGCGCATCCGAAGTTCACATCCATTCCAGCTCTCGGAATCAAAATGAGCATGATGCTATTCATTCAACAGATCAGCCTGATGTTCTGCTTTCACGGAGGGTCGAAATGGTCAAGGTCCCTGTTGTTATCAAAAGAGAAAGAGTTAGCACAGCCTTGTGGCAATGCAGTGACTCTATGTATCCTGTTGCCCTGTAAAAGCAAACAGGTTTGATATTTTCTTTACTGGTGGCAATTAGAAAGATCACATTCATCACATCAACAGTTGCACTCCAAGTAGCAGGGACTATGTTAACATATTCCAGTGAAGATGCAGCACCTGGCACAACAGCTGCATCGGGTAGCCCCAGCCACCACCTGCCCTGATCCTTCTGGTTTTCACGAGGACCATACAGGTGGATTGCTGGGAATGTGAAGGAGGTTGCTACCTTTGCATCCCATTGCCTGTCTCTACGGTTCTTCTGGAGATACGCTTTTGCTTCTGATTTACTGTCTTGGCTGGAGGAGGGAAGTTTTAAGGACCTCCCCTGGGCTCTTTCCACCATATCTCTTACCCCATGGATCGGGTATCCTATGTAAGGATTCTGCTTGCAGTTAAGTATGTTCACCCCCATCATGCACTTGGGGACTGAGACAATAACCACAGATGGGTCTGCAGACTCATTGGATCCACCATAAGACGGACTTGAACAGGAATCCAATTGCCACCTGAGTACCACAAGTTTTTACTACATCTGGGGGGTGGTGGGGGTGTTCTGAGTCCCCTATACCCAGCAGCCCTCAAAAGCATGGTCATTCCCCTTTTCCCTCTGTCTACTGATTCTGGTGTACAACCATGGGTCCCATAGATTGGGAAAATAATAACCGTGCACTCCTACAGTGGCACTGTGGAGTTCTTTCCCAAGTGGACCTTGCTTATCCTTCAATCAGGGTCCTCTGGGGGTGGGAACTGGCTCAGATATGGAAACTAGGGGAGGGATCACGGTTTTCCACTTCTGCATTTGACGTTAGCCTTGTGCTCAGCAAGCTCTTGAGTTGGCTGGTTATGTAAGTAAACTAGTATCTGCGTTCCTTTAGCTATCTCCCTAGGATCACTGGGATCACTAGGGATCACTGTGGTCTATTTATTTGCCATGTCACAAAACCTTGGAAAAGAAGGCATCCTACTTGAGATTCTCACCTTGCTGCCTGTTTCTGATGCATCCGCCTTGCTGTTACCTGGGAAGTGCTTGAAGCCCACCTGGGCTCTGCTTGTCCAGAACTCTCTCAGCCCCCTCCCCACTGAGACAAGAGTGCCCAGCGCCATGGCACCATCTCCCGGGTTACCTCTGCTCCATGGAGACAACCGTCATTGCTCTTCTCAGTGATGCTGGTGGCCCACCCCTTCACACATGCTTTCGCTTCACTGGCAGGACTGTCTCTTGGACTTCAAGGTCAGGAATGGGCTCTCTGTATCACATAATAAATCCATTCTTATGCCATCATCTCCTTCAGCCTCTTAACTTCCTCCTCAATACTCTGTGAGATGGTTCCGGCATCTCTACCTCATTTACTGCAGGTCATCACCATGTTCAGTGTTTATGGAGCAATCCCAGCACATACGAGGGCTGATCTGGATGTCGCGGGCAGGGCATGGAACTCTTATTTATAGAACGTTCTCATAGCAATGAATTCTCACCCAGGCAGCCTTAGATCTTGCCCTTCCTAGCCCAACTCCCTCAAGATTTACCCCTAGAGAAGCCTTCTCATTTCCTGCCAGTACACATCAGCCCGATCTCGAGGCAATGAAGGGAGGCAGGAGCAGATCTGGAAAAGGTTACTCATCTCTGAGGCGACTGCCTCAAGTGAGATCTTGGAAGGGTCTCCAGGAGAGAAGAGGCTTCTTTCCTCCAGCATGGGATAGTGAGCTCCTTCTGCCATCTGGGAAATGTGGGGGGCCTGGGGGCTCAAGATCCTCTAGGTCATCCACTCCCATATCTCCTCTCCATCTACTTGGTCACAAATTTATTACAATATGTGACCAGGGGAAGTGAGCTGATAGCCCATCCAGGGTCCCCCTCATTCCTATCAGGGCTCTAACTTTGGCACAAGTGACTGGTCAAGGTTGTGCATTCACTAGCTCTTGTGGCTCTGTAGCCTTGTAACTAAATCCTGGCCTTGGGGTCCAGGAGACACAGCCTTTTAAAACACTGCCATGGAGGCTTTCCGACCTGCACGGCATGTCTTCAGTGGATATTTGATTCATCTGAGTCTATTACCTTCTTTTTCATGACTTCTCATGCTGTCAACAAGACCCAGCCAACTCCACATCCACATGACGCATGCCGCTCCCGTACCATTCAGCCGCCATTCCTACGGTACAAGGCAATGTCCCAGGGCTTACCTGCGTCTCCGCCCACTCCATCACTAGTAAATTCTTCATGACTAGAATGTGCTGTGAGGCAGCGGTTTTTATTGCCCCACTCAACACCAGGCAGGGGTCCCTGACTCGTGAAAGATCAAGACTCCTCTCTGTAGTTTTGCTCTGGCGTACTTCTGGTTCAAAATGTCCTGGCCTGGGTTTCCATAAGGAGTTGAACCTAAGATAAGGGTTTGCATACAGGTAATTTATTCAGGGAAGTGATCCCCAAGGAGCAGGAATGAGGCCAGGAAGAGTAAACAGGGAAGGAGGAAAACCAGACAAAGGTGTGTTGTTAAGCTGGCCACTGGGCTCCATCCTGCTGGGAACTCTCTAAGGGGCCCTGTGAGGTGTGTCTTGGAATTGTCCACCCGGGGGTCTCCCCTGTGTCAAGGGCCCCAGGAAATGAACCTCGCTGCCAGGTGTGCACAGCCTTGCATCAGAATGGCTGGATGGCCTCCGACAGGCCTGCCACAGAGCAGAAAGCGAGAGAAATGCAATGTAGCAGCGGCGGGTGCTGCCCGCTTACCCCTGCGCGTTGCTAGTGAAGTGCTGACTGTCGGGCTGCCAGGCAGCTGCCCCGAGAACACCACGTCATGTCAACGGCTGGAACGAAGAGGTGGGCCCAAAGAATGGAAGACGTGATGCGAGAGGTCTCTGCTACGCCTCTGCCCCCAGAACATGGCCTCGTATTACCCTCTTTGCCCAAACCGTCCATTTCATTTATCACCATTCTGATTCTCCTCTGGAAACGATCTCAGCAGGGAGTCTTTCCCCATCTGTAGAGCTGAACCCAACGACAGGCTTATTATCCAATAGCACCATTCGTCCAACTGCTCTGCCATTGCCTCTGTGAATAGCCACATAATGACTCTTTTCTCAGGTTGTTTCTCATATTATAATAAATTTGTGACCAGGGTAGAGACAGCAAAAATAGACAGCGCTTTCAAGGAGCATTGCTATAACATGGGAATGAGTCAAAAACCCAGGGGAGAAGTAATGACCTTGGCGATGAGAAAAAACAATGTCAGGAGCAGTGTTATCAAGCAGTGGAGACAGAATGAGAACTAGAACATTAGGTGGAGAAGCTGGCTTGAGGCAGGAACACAGACAGTTCATCCAAAATCACCAAAGGGGAGTGAAAGAGCGTGTGGGTAGAAATGCAGGAAGGTGGGGGGGGGGGAGGTAGGAAAAGCATATGAGGGTCTCTCGTGAAATCAGAAGCAAGGTGTGAGCCAAGGAGGAGTGACTGTCGGGGAGAGAGGGAAAGGTGCAAGTGCAGGAGTGGACTCTGGACATGGAGCAGAAGACCTGGCAGCTCTGGGGCTATTGAGGTCAGTGCTTGTGAGTTTAAAGGAGGATTGACAGCGTGGTTGTGTGTTTTTCTTCAGTTACACTCAGCTGTCCACGTGCAGGCAGCGAGTAGGCAGAAACCTGGATGTAAACGGGGCTAGAATTTTGGCGAGCAGGTATGTCAAAGTGAGCGAGAGACCAGGGAGCCCAGAGTGTGGGCAGGGGTGTGTTTATAATGACAGTCCAAGAAGTCTAAATTGAGCTAGGAGGGAAACAAGGTCATCAGGGGCTGAAGGACAGTGAACAGGTGGTGGGATCAGTGGATCGGAGGGTCCAGTGGGGTGGAAAGATGACTAGAATTCGGGTCCTAGAGAGAGTGCTGGGAAAATAGGAAGTGGTAGTCAGAGTGAGATTCTTGAAAGAGAAAGTTAGAGAGGGCTTGCAAATGTTAGTAATATTGAGCCTGAGCAACAGCCAAGGGAGGGGGGACTGAAGCAGGACAGAGGTCACCGGAAGAAAGAATATCCAGGACCTGCACGTCCTGTGAACCGGCTGAGTGCTCTCCATGTGCATCCCAGCACCGGGGATTCCATGTTGCAGTGACAGTGAACCAGTGCAGTCCTTTCCCCTTGCTACTGTAGGCAATTACCTCGCACTGAGTGGCTTCGCACAATGCAAATGGATTATCTTGCAGTTGTAGAGGTTGGACATCTCAAATCAGCCTCATTAGGCTACACTCAAGGTGTCAGCGGGGCCAGTTCTTTCTGCAGGCTCCAGGGCAGGACCCGTCCCCTGGCATTTTCCACCCTCGGGAGGCGGCCTGCAACCCTTGGCTGTGGCCCCCTGTTCACACTTCATCCCTCCAACCTCTGCTTCTCTCGTGTTTCCTTCTGATTCTGATCTTCCTGCCGCCTCTCATAAGGATCCCATGGATGGCCTCCCCACCCCAAGTTCTTCAACTTACTCCTATCTGCAAAGTTCCTTTTGGCACTTACATAATTCACACGTTCTGGACACGAGGACATGAACATCTTCCGGAGGTGGATGGCAGTAGTATTCATCAGTGTCCCACGCCAGCAATATACATTTTTCCTCTATGAAGATTCTCCTGATTCTGGCCTTTCCACCCCACCCCAGGCTGCATTGATAAATATTCCTTTCCGGTCACCATTGTATCTTCTAAGAACATTCCTGTGTTAGAGGATATGCCTTCTTCACTTGAGTAATTACTTTGTTAGGTTCTGGGTTAATTGCCGTTAATATGAATAGGATACGATGTCATAAACAGTTCTCACCCCAATTGCCAAGGCTTGCTGATAAGTCTGCCTCCCAGGTGGACCATAGATCAGACCAGGACAGGAACTACTCAGAGTCATCTCTGTGTCCTTGGTGCCTGCCAGGGCACCTGACATATGATATGCACCCAGGGGACCTTGTAAAATTAGTAAATGAACTCTGGGTGCATTTAGTAACAGAAGCACCTTCTCTAAGTGATCACACACAAAGAAACTATTTTCATGACCCTAATCCAGCTTCCTGACAACACTGAATGAATATGCCCTTAACATACCCATGTATCACGTTACTAATCTGCACGCCAGTCCCTCAGATGTCTGGAACCAACTGCCGGTCTTCTGAATATTATGTATTTTTAAACATCCACCAGCTAAGATCTTAATTTAGGGACACTTGGACATCAAAGTTTGCGATGGTTCTGCCAAGGCTGCAGATTTTTTAGAAATTATTGAAAGAGTTTAGATTGGGTCACATCACCAAGGAAACTACCTGAATTAAAAAGGAACCTGTTATCCATCTCTTGTTCAATCACAATTAGAGACTGATAAGAACACACCAGCAATCATTCAAAATGATGAAGCCCTCAAAAGCAGCCTGGCAAAGTAAGAAAATAATATCATATACAAAAATCAACCACAGACACATTACATTTTGATTTTTAAAAAAATAATTATTACCGCAAAGAATCAGATGGTAATAGACTCTGACACCTACAGTTACTGAACATGGTGAAACTAGATTCTGGGACACTGAGTTCATTGTAAATCTGTTCTCCTTAGAATTATCAACGCGCACATCATGTTTTAACTAGACAGGTTGTGATCCTCAGCTGTGCAATCCTGCAACTGTGGGTACTCCTTTGTAGAATCGTAGAGACCTAATAGCTGATCAGCTACGCAATTGGAAAATCCCCAGAAAAGTTCTGCCATCGGAATTATTTAGACTCTATCTTGATTTATGAATCCTAGTCCTTGCCAAATTAGTATCCCTAATTAATAGGAGTAATATTTCCTCTGAGAATGCAGGCAAGGGTTTGACCATCCCATTTTCAGAAAATACTCCCGGTGGGGAAGGGGGTATATGGGGACTAAATGGTAATGGAAAAAGAATGAATAAAGGTTATATGTACATATTTTAAAAAGCCATACATTTAAAAAAGAAAAAAAAACCTTTTACAAAAAAAGAAAGAAAGAAAATACTCCCCATGTTACAAAGTAGTATACTGGAGATTTCTCCAAGGCTCCAGGCCTGTTTCTCTTCAACAAATAATAGGGTCACAGTTTCTAAATTTAGATTTTTATGTAAAGAACAAACACACTTCAGGCACAGGAGGGGCACCGATCCCAGTTTTTTCTGTTTCAGCTCAACAAGAAAACAATGCAAAACAACTTAAGGCTATTAGCAGCACTTATCAATCATTCATCAGCCTTTGACTCCTCAGACAAAAGACAAACGAAGTGCAAACTGTATTGTCCCAACACAGACACAAAGCGCTCCTGCCTCCACCACTGAAATCAGAAAGGGGCTAGCTCTCCACCTCCAGAAACACGCACACAGGGGCCGGTGGACACGTACCGGTGTGTTCGTTGGAGTACTGTAGGTACCAGCTCAAGTGAACGAGGTCCGACTCCTTTTGGGAAAAGGGAGTCCCTGGAGAAGCACGAGGGGGCTCCTGGGGTACATGGCAGTGTTCTAACTGTTGATCTGGGGGCTGATTACACAAGTGTGCTCACTTTTTGGAAATGTCGAACTGTGATGATTTGTTCACATTTCTGAATGTATGCCATGCTTCAGTAGAAACTTTTTTGTTTTGTTTTGTTTTTAAAAGATCGAGAGGACTGGCCAGGTAGCTCACTTGGTTAGAGCATCCTCCTGATATGCCAAGGTTGTGGGTTTGATGCCTGGTTAGGGCACATACAAGAATCAACCAATGAATGCATAGATAAGTGGAGCAACAAATCAATTGCTCTCTCTCTCTCTCAAATTAATCAATAAAAAAAATTTTTAAAGCAAGATCAAAAGACCTTTTCCCAACTATCAGAGTTGATAGCACTTTCCACAGGGCTAGTAGCATTGACTTTTCCCAGGAGCATTCCAGAATCATGCTCTCAGGCCCCACCCCAAACCTACAACCAGAATCTGGATTTTAGCAACATTCCTCGGTGACTTGCATGCACACTGAAGTTCGGAAATCCCTGATGTACAGCACAATAGGAAAGCATCGTAGGTGGTGTGGTGGAGGGAAGCCCGAAGAGGCAGCCCTCACCCGGCCCAGCTCAGCTGCCCCATTGAGTTCAAACAGCGATTCTGGGAGTCCCTAACTGTCGGAAATATTGGCTGAGAACCTCAGCTTTGCGACCTACCTAAGTTCTAGTTCAGCATTTTAGTGAAGAGCCATCATTGGCTAGAATCACTAGAAAACCAGCCTGAGTTTCAGGCCGAGGAAGTGCTGCTGTGATTCTGCAGTCGTTTGAAAAGATAAATGGTCTCCACAGCGAGGGACGAAGAAAAAGTAGGGCGAGCAGGAGGAGGACCTGAGAGAGGAGTGCTCCGCAAATAATTAGTGGCTAATTTTAGCCCGTCAGCTTACCTAGTTTTTCATTGTTCAGTAAAAGTGAGTTCCGAAGTTGTAAAATTTGGCCCTGCTGAGGAGACCCCAAAATAACTCTGACGGCCCTATGGAGCCGTCCCGTGTCACAGACACAGAAAGCAGGGCCAGAGTGGCATCTCAGACATGAGGAGCTGTTACTTTCCTCCTCCTTCTGTGTGTCATTGCCGTCATCACCATTTTTGTACTGCTCTAGAATATTTGCTCTTTAAAAGCGGGATCGCTAAGGAAGGAACTCCAGGCGCTCATACTGCAACACAGCATGGAGAGATGATAGCTTGTCTTCGTGTGGCTCCCTTTCATTAACCCTTGCGTCACAATAAATTGTTTTAATGATAAGACTACATTGCTAGCTCATTCACTCTGTGGTCCACTGTGACAGGGAAGCACTTCCTCCTGCATTTGTGACTCTTTGGTCTGTATTTCTGACTCCTAAAGATTTCAACATGCATTTGCCTCTGCTGAGATCGGAAGCCGATTTTGTTACTAATAGGCAAAATTTCTGATTTTTCAAAGTCATGTTGCCTTCTACTCCTAATATTCAAGCTGATAGCATCCCCTCCCGGAAAAATAGGGGTCCTCCTCACCTTTAATGAACACTTCAATATCTTCATCTAGATCACTGATAAAGAACTAACCCCTAAGGTGTCCTAGAGTTGATAAGGAATCACTGATAACCACTGTTTAGGCATTTTTAATGGGCTAACAGTATCTGAGCTTCTGGCTTGGAATATCATGTGACACAGAATCAACTGCTTTACTCACATTCACACAGGCAGCTCCCCTCTACCCTGCCCTCCACCCTCCACCCACCGCCACCCAGCGCCATATATCCTGCCCCTCTCGCACACAAGGAAATAACATTGGTCTGGCATAATCCTCTTTCACCAGCCCATGCCTTGGCATTGAAAATGTAAGGAAATAAGACCGGTTTCTCTGCGTCAGAGCCCAGGCACTCCACAGCAAACCCAGTGTGGTTTCTGAGCAGTGAGTGGAGCAGAAAACAGGCTGGATGACCAATGCCTGGAGACACGCACAGGGTCAGCTATTTATTAGTAGAAGTGGCAGGAATAATTCAGGTCTGAGGTCACCAGGGTCAAGAACAACCGATCGGGAGGACAGGCAGCCACCCTGGATAAAATCTGACCCCCTTCCACAAGCCCACTCAGCAGCAGGGAAGAGCCCAATTATTTATCTAAAATGAAAATGCAGACAATCTTCAAGCAGAGACAACTAGATGCTCTGTAACAAGAAAACATACGTTGGTCTGTGTTAAATTATACTTTCACCATGCACAGACAGGCCCCTTAGAGGCTCGATAATTCTTCTAGTCTGCTTTAACTTGTCCTAATAATTTACTTTTTGGATAAAATCCCTGCCATTTTCATAGGACTCCCTGCAGAATTATTTTCACTCAGTGGAGGTCCTTTTCAAGAAGTAGACCTCATTCTTCCTTTTCTGGTTTGGACTTGACCATAACATATGCAGAGTTTGCTCTTTGCATGTTGAGGTTCTTTTTACTATCAGAATCATTGTTTCAAGTGTAAGCAGCTAGACGTCAGAGACTCTGTGTGTGTGTAGGTTCTTCTCTTAAAACAAGTGTTCCTCATCCTGTGGCAAAAGGAAAAAGTCTGCCAAACTTCAGAATTAGAAAGTAAATAAAGCAGGGAATTAAAACCCTGATAACTGCCTGAGGACTCTCGATTTCAGGTTGAGAAATTCCTTTCTCATTAAGTTCAGTGGATTGAAATTGCTGTGTTCAGTGTGGCAGGTGATGGCAGGCGCCTGTCCTCCTCCTGTCTAGAAGGGCTGCAGAGGGGCAGTACCTCTGCCTGACCTGGTTGCAGCTGTGACAGTCCCCACAGGCACCAGCGCAAGTGCTTCTGGACTAGTTCCAGGGGTCCCAACCCCTAATCGCTTACTTATTTTCCAATGACCCAACAAACACCTGGGAACCAAAAGTTTCTACTCCAGAAGGCTCCCCGACTCCCAGACCCCCTTCCCTCCCCATTAACCCCCGAACTGCTTCCTGAGGCCTCCACCCCACTCTCTCAACCCCAGGTCTCAACCCCACTGGGTCCAAGCCCCAATGTTCTGCCTGAACCCCCTCTGCCTGACTCTGTGCCCTAACATATCCTCCCTTGACTCGACCTTCTCCAGAACTCATCTCCCAAAGTAGGGTTCAAGACACGGAATCCAGAACCTCACTTCGTAACCCACTTAGCTGGTATATCTTTTTCAAATTGAGCACCACATGCCATATGAGATCTAAATCACTTTTAACACCCACAGGGAATAATTGGTTGCCTCTAGAGAGGGGTTAGTAGCACAATAGAACTACCAAAGTCCACTGTGCCTGATGATGTATGTACCCTTGCATGATTCAATCATTCATTCATTCATTCATTCATTCATACATAGATGTATTCACACATGTATTTAATCACTTATTTAAAAAGCATTTGCCCTGGTTGGTGTAGCTCAGTGGATTGAGCGCGGGCTGGGAACCAGACGATCCCGGTTCGATTCCCAGTCAGGGCACATGCCTAGGTTGCAGGCCAGGTCCCCGTGAGGGCCATGTGAGAGGCAACCATACATTGCTGTTTCTCTCCCTCTCTTTCTCCCTCCCTTCTCCTCTCTCTAAAAAAAAAATAAAATCTTAAAAAAAAAATAAAAATAAAAAAATAAAAAGCATTTGTTAAACATCTGCCATGTGCCAAGCAAGGAAGAGGTAAACAAATATAATATTGCTATCCTCAAGAAGCTCACACTCTAGAAGTAGAGTCACATGAATAAAGATAATTATGGGTAGGAACACGCAGTCATAGTGAAATGCAAAGGGTATTTCGGGAGCTTTGAGAAGTATCTTACCCAGCTTGGAGGGGTTAGAGAGGATTTTGGACAAGGCTAGGGTAAGACCCAACTTATTGCTTGCTGTGAGGCAAATCTAGAATTAAGGCAGCAAGTGAAAGCAAATTACATTTCAGAAAATCAAATTATAGGCCCATAAAGGTTCAGCCAACATATGGAAAAAATTTATATTATGTCCTCGGCCAAGTACGGCCAATCTTCAGTAGGCAGCTTCTTGCCATGAACACAATTAGATGGTACAAAGATGTGGATCTGTGGCGGTTGTTAGGTCCTTGGGGACTGTTTGGAGGATTCCAGGTCCACTTTCACTGCCCCTGGCTCATTAGCGATTTTCACAGCAGATCTTCAGAGGAAACAACATGCAGGAGACTCGGCTGTTCTAAAAGATGACCTCTGAAGTCAGAAAAGTGGAACACAGACACAGGGAAGGCTTGCATTTGACTCTGCTGACAGAATTGCGTCCAGAATCTTTCCTAACGAAACAGTCTTAAAAAGAAACATCGGCTAGCCATATGTACACAAGCCCAGGCTGATCTCTTTAGGCCTGCTGCCTCCTACAAATAGAAAAGGGAGAAAACAACTTCAAGTCAAAATGAGATCAACTCATCTGACCCACAAAAAAAAAAATCCAATTAATTTACAATAAGACAATTATGGCAATTCCCATGGAATCAGCTAGCTTGGGCTTTTAACTAATTCTGGGCAAAGCTTGGAGGCCAAGTTGATTTTAAATAGTGACATAAACATTTACACGCTTATTTGGAATTTTGGTTCTTTCAAATTCATAAGAAAGGTCCTTAATATTTTCTTAGGGAAAAGTTCTTGCATTTCCCCAATTTTTGTCCTTACTAAGCCCCCCAAAAGCAGGGAGGTGTCTTATTTATTTTTGTATCCCTCGTGTGTAATGCCTAGAAAAAAGGAGAAATTTAATAAGTGCTTAGGAATACATTTCAATTTGAATCCAAATTTGGAGGCAGGGTGAATGGATGGGGAGGAAATAATCCAGTCTCTGTTGGCAGAGCATAGTGAGTCCTGCAGTCCTGGCCTGGCTCCAACCCTCTTACCCCAGAACATAAGAACAAGAACTAATCCCTGTTCAGAAGGTCGATATTTCAAATTATGTTAATTTGCTGGGCAGCGTCTCTATTTATGTTTCTCCCGATCTCGAGCAGCTCTGTTTGTCTGCCCTTTGACGCGCTCGTCCGCCCTGATGGAAAGCTTGGACAGCGTGGAAAGGGCGCCTGTTTTCATGGCTTCATGGCACTCAAGTGGGTCCTTAAAGACTCCGTTCGGGGTGGAGCCTTTGGGGGACCCTAATGAGGGACAGCATTTTTAATGACCTGAAATACCAGCGGAACAGCCTCTCTCTCTGGAAGGAGAACACTGAATGACATCACCGTGTTTTCGAAGCACGGCACCATCCTTTAGAATACATTCCTCGTTCCTCTGGAAGTCTTTCTTTCCCTCTATGCCGCAGTGCCCACTTCCCCAGAGGGGGCACGTCTGAGGTTAGCAGGGGAAGTGGAGATAGAAACGGAGGGCCACTGTTCTGTCACTAGACTGTGACGCCCTACATGCAGACACTTGGCCAGCATATGCACGACGCCCTTATCCATATTTCTGCCCCCACCTCCAACAGACCTCTCAGCAGTGACGCTCCAGTCCGGCTTAAGGGGACCCTCCAGGTCACTCAGGCTTCTGCCCTGATGTATATAAGCCAGCATCACGGAAAGCTGGAATCGCAGAGCTGGGAGGAACTTCAGAGAGCAATTGTTGAACACACAGCTTCCTGGGTTCTTCCCCCAGGCACTCTGATCCAGTGGGTCTGGGGTGGGGCCTGTAATTTAACAAGAACCCCGGGAGACACTTGTCATCAGGAAAGTTCCAGAAACACTGATTCTTGTCCAACCACTGGATTTGATACATAATAAGATTGAGGATAGAAAGTTACAATGACTTGGCCAAGGTCACATAGCAAATTTGTGTTTAAGTCTAAGCTGAGCCACAAAAAGCCACTTCTTTTGCTGAGTCCCCAAACGATGCTATATTAATCCTGTAATTAATTAGTCTCCTGGAAATGAAGCTTTTCCATAAGCACGTTGGTCACGTTGCTCTTCAGGAAGCACATGGAGCAGTGTTGCCACATGTCATCTGGTGCAGTTTAGCCCATATGTGTGGCTGCATAAGACAGAATACCTCCATGGGCAGCATCTGCTTTTCCAGGCTGTGCATAATTAAAGGTAATAAAAGCCAGTCCCCCACGTGCAGCGGGACTTGCAGGCAGGAGAGGACAGCAGAAAAAGGAGTAGAGAAACAATCAGATGAATGTTAACAACAAAAAGGATACTTTAACCCATTGCAATGTCCATGTTGTAATTTTTATGTTACATGAACATTTTTTTTTAAGTGAGAAAGAGGTTCTATAAACTTTCAAAGGCATTTTTTTCTACAGCATTCTTGAACACTTTTTTAAAAAGGTGACTGCTTATTTATCATTGAAGATTCTTATAACAAAAATTTCAAAATGTGGCTTTAAAAAGACCAACCCTGGGCAAGGTTACAGAGACAGCAAGCGCACTCTGACCTCCCCGCTCTGCTTCACCCTTTTCACCCCCCAGCGCCGGTGGCTCAGCCCCGCTGTGGCCGGCCTGTGCCCTCCTGCTCCTAGTCCCCCATCCTGACCCATTCAATGCCCATGTTTACATGTTTTCAGCTTCCTGACTCTTACTTTCTTCCTCCTTTCTCTCCTTAGGGATGGCTCCAAACCCTGCTTGATCACCCTTCCCTCCTTTCTCAGATGGTTCCTCCTTTGGCTTTCACTGGCTCTTCTTGCTTGAACTTGATATTACATGGGTTTGCAACAGTAAGTTCATAGTTGTTTGTATGGAAAAAGACGTACAGGTTATGGTTATTACAATAGCTTTATTAACAAAAAATGTCAATGCACCTATAACCTACTTTTGTCCACTCGTGTATTTTCCCTGGATGATTCATCTTCTTCAGTCTCCACAGGCTTAAGATACCCAAACCTGTCTGAGGCCCAGCTAGCTCTCTTGGGCTCCAGACACAAATTTCCAACCACCTGGCCATCCTGCTGGCACCTGAAGCGCAGCGTGTTCGAAACTGAACATCTTGTATCCTCCGGCCAAACCTTCTCTCCCTCCAAAAGACATCACTGTCACAGGGAACTGTGTCTCCGGCCACTCTGTCTCCAGGGACCAAACTCCAGGGTGGTCTCAGACTCCTCCCTCTCCTTCATCCCAATAACCACGCTCCGCCCATGCTGTTACCTAGCTCAGAAGCAGTTCTCGAGCCCACCCAAGTCACCACTCCTCCACACGTCCGCGACAAGGGCCTCCGAACTGGTCTCCCTGGCACCGGCCTCTGCTCGCTCAGCTCCGTCCAGCAGTGTTTGAAGAGTTGCCGTACCTTTCTTTTCAGAAGCTGATTGTCTCTTTCGCTTGGCTCCCCTTTGCCTGTAGGGTGAAGTTGAGGTTTCTTAAAGTGGCGTACAAGTTCCTACAGCCTGGCTTTGCATATCATTCTGACTAATCTCTCACCACTCCCGATCCGCACACCCTCCTGCCAAATGAATTTGCTATTCCCCAAACACTCCACCTCTCCTGTGATTTTACGCCTTCACATACACTGTTCTCTGAGCCTGGAATCCCCCCCAGGGCCCCCCATTCCTCTTTCATTGTCTGGAAAACGCCTACTTGTCCATCATATCTCAGGTCAAACATCACCTCCTCTGAAGAGCCTTCTCCAAGACCTCGGGCCGAGGAACCTGTGCTGCCTTCCTACGGCGCTTTGAGTTTCGACTTCTCTGATTCCGTGTTGGCATTCTTCACTGAGTTCAGATGCTCAAGGGCAGCATTAGATTTTATCTGTCTTGGCAACGGCAGCACACAGCACGCAGAAGTAAATGGTGGAGAAATGTGATACCAAAACCAGGTATTTCTTATTAAAAACATTTTTAACAGCTTTACTGAAATATAATTCACATACCATACAATTCACCCATGTAAAGTATGCAATTCCATGGCTTTTCCTAAGCTCACAGGGTTGTGCAATCTTCACCACAATCTAATTTTAGACGTTTTTTGGTCACTTCAGAAACAGATCCCACACGCTTTAGCTATCACCTCCCCAACGCCAACCCCCCCCACTTTTAACCCCCAGCAGCCCTAGGCAGCCACGGATCTACTCTGTACATAAACTTGCCTATCCTAGGCAGTTCATACAAATGAATGACATATGGTATTTTGTGACTGTCTTTATTCGCTTAGCATAATGTTTTCAAGGCTCATCCGTGTGTATGTGAATATTTCATTCCTTTTTAATGGCTGAATAATATCCCATTGTATAAATAGCACATTTGTTTATTCACTCATCAGTTGATGACCATTGTTTTCCTACTTTGGCTATTATGAAAAATGCTACTTTACTCATATACAAGCTTTTGTGCAGACCTGTGTTTTAATTTTGGGGGGGGGTACATACCTAGGGACAGAATTGCTGGGTCATATGGTAAGTTTATGTTTAACGTTTTAAGGAACGGCCAAAGTGTTTTCCAAAGGTTTGCACTGTTACATTCCCACCAGCCATGTGTGCGGGCTCTAATTCCTCCACTTCCTCGCCGACACTTGCTGTTGCCCTGTGTTCTGGTTACAGCCGTCTTGGTGGGTGTGAGGTGATAGCTCACTGTGGTTGTGATTTGCACTTCCCTCATGACTGCCGTATTTCCCTCCCAAAACTCGGGGGCAGGGGGAGTACGTCTTATAGTCCAAATGTAGTGGAATTATAGTTTTAATGTTATTTATGTTATTAAATATTTCACCGTATTTTTTGCTTCAAAAATTCTTTTCCCTATTTTCCTCCTCTAAAACCTAGGTGCGTCTTACAGTCCAAAAAATACGGTAATCATTTTTAGCATCTTTTCCCATGCTTGCTGGCGTTTGTCTGTCTTTTGGGGACAATTGTCTATTCAAATCCTTTGCCTATTTTCAAACTGCATTATTTGTCCTTTTACCATTGCAGTATAAGAGTTCTTTATGTATTCTGGATATGTTTCTTATCAGATATATAATTTACAAAAATTTTCTCCCACTCCCTGGGTCTTCTTTTCACTTTATTGATGGTGTTCTTTGAAGCACAAGGGTTTTTAATTTTGATGAAGTCTGATTTATATACATTTTTTTTTCTTTTCTCACTGTGCTTTGGTATCATATCAAAAAAATCTAAGGTCATAAAGATTTACCACTATATTTTCTTTTAAAAGAATACAGTTAGATCTTACATTTAATTCTAGGATCCATTTTAAGTTAATTCGTTGTGAATGGTTTGAGGTAGGGTCTAACTTTATCCTTTTGTGTGGGAATATCCAGTTGTCCCAGCACTTTTTGTTGAAAGTGATAGGGGACTCAAGAGTTGGAAAATTTTAGTTTAAGTAACAGCTAATAAGCTTAGTAACCAATGGATGTAAAAGCTATTCCAGGAACTGAAGGTATGACCCACCCTGACTCCAGGAGAGCTGATAGACCAGTTCTACCTTTGGGCCTCAGGAAGACTGCAAACAACTCAAGATGGTATCTGAGTCATTGTGCTCCAGAGCGAGATGACCACCACCCACAGCTAAAGACCACAGCCCAGGGCGAGAATACTGCAGTTTTTTAAAATCCAATTAACTTTTCCCTGAATTCCAAACCCCTTACCTACACTTTGTTCTCCTTCTAAAAAGGGCCATTTTAAAATGGAATTTAAGACAATCCATTAGGGTATGAACCTGCCATCATCTCGGATTACGGGCCATCTGAATAAATGCCCATAAAGACTCAATCCCTGTCTCTGCGTATTGGGTTAGGTATGTGACAGGCAGCACGAATGCCGGGGTTTTTCCGGTTTCAAAAGGATGATTCTTTCCTTATTGGATTGTCTTGGTACTCTTGAAAAATGAACTGATCATACATGTAAGAGTTTAGTGATGAACTCTTAATTTTCTGTATTGAGTTATATGCCTATTCTTATGCCAAAGTATTTTTAAACTTTTCATCTTAATTATGGATTGGAGGGTGTTGGTCCTGTCAATAATTAAATTGGAGGTAATAAAACTTGAAGCTCAGAAGGGCCCCTAAAGTGACACCAAGCTTGAGGTCCTGAGAGAAATCTGGCCCTGAAGAAGGCAATGGGCTTCCCTGCTGCAGATCTATTCCTGGATCTCTTTAGGTGACCAGTCATGCTCGGGTCACTGTTCTTTGGAACCGGCTACATCCTTGCTCAGCAGGCTTCCTCTCTCCAAATAGTCCCACTGAAACTTTCCATTCTTCTTTTGCTTCAAAACAAGCCCCACCCTGTCCCAATCTTACTCTCTCCCTTATCCTAAGATTCCTATTTTGAGTTTCCCAATGTGTTAAATGTAGTTTTCAGTAATGTATAATTCAGTTTTTCAGCATGTATTTATTGAGCATCTGCTCTGTGTCAGATATGGTTTTTGACTTGGGGAATACAGTTATAAACAAAACAAAAAAAAAACCCTTGTTCTCAAAGAACTTACATTTGAAGGTCCAAATAAGAAAAAAGAGGAAAGGAGAAAAAAACAGGCCATCAAATAAATACATAAAATAATTCCAGATAGTGATAAATGTTATGAAGAAGATACAGAAGCCCTGGCCAGGTAGCTCAGCTGATTAGAGCATCATCCCAATATGTCAAGGTTATGGGTTCGACCTCCCAGTCAAAAGCACATATAAGAATCAACCAATGAATGCATATATAAGTCAAACAACAAATCAATGTCTCTCTCTCTCGAATCAACTTAAAACAATTTTTAAAGGAAAGAAAATGAAGAGAAATAATAGGATCACAAGTACAATCAAGCCTCCCCAAGGAGCAGAGTCCTAAAGGTTGAGAATGAGTCATGACCTCAGAAGGGAGTGATCCAGGCAGAGGTGACAGCAAGTACAAGGCCTCCAAGGAGGGTGTATGGGACAGCAAGAAAGCAAATGTGGCTGGAGAAGAGTGAACAGGGAGAAAGGGGCAGGGGTTGAGATCAAAGAAGCAGCAGAAGGTGAGATCCTGTAGGGCTTTGCAGACCAGAATTAGGAGTTTAAACTTTATCTAAACGTGAGGGAAGACCATTGGGCAGTTTTAAGCAAGGGAGTGATAGGATCTGATCTACATGTTAAAAAGATCACTCTGCGCCCTGGCTGGTGTAGCTCAGTGGATTGAGCGCGGGCTGGGAACCAAAGAGTCCCGGTTCGATTCCTAGTCAGGGCACATGCCTGGGTTGCAGGCCAGGTCCCCGTGAGGGCCATGTGAGAGGCAACCATACATTGCTGTTTCTCTCCCTCTCTTTCTCCCTCCCTTCCCCTCTCTCTAAAAAAAAGAAAAAGAAATCTTAAAAAAAAAATGATCACTCTGCTAGAAGAAAACAGATGAATAGCTTTGTGACCCTGAGTTAGGCAAAGACTTCTTAGATATAATATGCAACTTTTGATGCATAAGGGAAAATATCGAAAAACGACTTGATAAGAATGAAGAATGTCTGCTCTTTCAGAAACACAGTTTAGAGGATTAAAGCACAGTTCCACATGAAAGGAACATGAAAGTCGCCCCTCCATCCCAACAGCAAGTAGAAAAGCTGAACACACTGAAAAAAATCAACCACTCTTCTTAGATCCGTAAGAAAAGTGAAGTCACAGCACAAACTGCTGCCCACAGCGTTGGAGAGACAGACAGGTGAAAAGAGAGAATCACAAGGTACTGGAGCAGAAGCCCAGGAGCAAAAGCCTCCATGGGAACCAGTGCCGGGCGGAGCAACCTGAACTGGAATTGTCAAATTCCTGGAGGCTCAATGTGAACGAGTCAGAGATAGAAATTCCAGGGAGACCGAATCATTGGGAGGCCCCACATTTTTGTGAGTTTTGCCTCCAGGAGCTCAACCAGGTGCTCACAGTGAATATCAGAGAAAAATCCCCTTGTGCTTCCGACAGGGGGAGGGGGAAAGAAGCCAGTTTGAAATAACATGGAGTACTCTGTTCTTTTTTTCTTTTCTTTTTTTTAATAATAAGGGAAAGTTTATTAAGAAAGTTACATGGGTAACAGAAGGGCCCTCGGAGCTTAGGCAAGAGAAAGGCAGAGGTAACGTACCTGGGGGAAGTAGTGAGGGGAGAGAAAGGCAAGGTCATGCTCCCTAGAGGAAGAGTTGCCACCCTGTTCTTCTTCTCCAGGTCTGAGGAGGATCCTAGGGAGAAACCTACGTAACTAGAGCCTGATCTGCTGGACTAATACGAAAGCCTAACTGACCTTGAGGAAGGGAAATACCCAATTCCAGCCCCTTCTAGCCATCCTGTCTCACCTAAGAGGGGAAGGAGGGAAACTGACAAGCCCTTGTGAAATGAAGTTCACAGTCAAGAGGAATACACTCACTAAAAGCCTAAGACCTAATGCTAGAACTATAGAACGGTTCTCCCCGCCCCACACTTTACCTCCACATTACTAAAGGTGGATTTATAGCACTTCCTTTCACTCAGTACATTATGACCAGCTATCAAGTAAAATTTACGAGACATACTAAAAGGCAAAAAACAAAGTTTGAAGAAACAGAGCACACATCAGAACCAAATCAGATGTGGGAGGGATGTTGGAATTATCAGATTAAGAATTATAGCAAATATGGTTAACATGCTAAGGGATCTAATGATAAAGTAGACAGTGTCCAAGAATAGACGGGCAAAGTAAGCAGAGAGAGAGAAATTCTAAGAGAGAATTCTAAGAGAGAACCAAAAAGAAATGCTAAGATTTTAAAAAACAACAACACTATAACAGGAAGAATGCCTTTTGATAAGCTTATTAAGATTGCACACAGCGGGAGAAAGAATCTCGACTTGAGGATATTTCAATAGAAAGCAGTGTTTAGAGGAAATTTTACAGCAGTAAATGTATATATAGAAAAGGAGAAGGATCAAAAATCATAACTAAGCTTCCACCTTAGGAAACTAGAAAAAGAAGAGCAAATTAAATCCAAAGTAAACAGATCTCATGAACATCAAAAGAATAACAAAGAGCCCGGCTGGTGTAGCTCAGTGGACTGAGCGCGGGCTGGGAACCAGAGGGTCCTGGTTCGATTCCCAGTCGGGGCACATGCCTGGGTTGCGGGCCAGGTCCCCAGTGAGGGCCATGTGAGAGGCAACCATACATTGCTCTTTCTCCCTCCCTTCTCCTCTCTCTGAAAATAAATAAATAAAATCTTTAAAAAAAAAAAAGAATAACAAAGGAATACTATGAACAGCTAGCTCTATGTCCACAAATTTCATAATGTAGATGAAGTGAACAATCTGCCAAAACTCACACAAGAAGAAAATAAACAATCCAAACACATTTGTATTTTTCAAAGAACCTGAGTCAATAATTAATAAATTTCCAAAAACAGAAAGCACCAGGCCCAGAGTGGTTCACTGGTGAATTCTACTAAACAACACTTAAGGAAAAAATTATACCAATTCTCTACAATCTCTTTCAGTAGAAAGAGAAAGAGGGAGTACCCACTAACTCATTCTATGAAGCCAGCATTTCCCTGATAACAAAACCAGATTAAAAACATTACAAGAAAACTACAGACCAATATCTCTCATAAACACTGATGTAAAAATCCTTAATAAAATATTAGCAAATGAAATTTAACAATATATAAAAAAATTTTGACACCATGACCAAGTGAGATTTAGACTAGGTATGCAAGGCTGGTTCAACATTTGAAAATCAATTATGCAATCCATCACATCAACAGGCTAAAGAGAAAAAAGTCACATAATCATATCAATAGATACAGAAAAAGCATTCGACAAAATATAACACTCATTCATATAAAAACTCTCAGTAAACTAGGAATAGAGGGAAACTTCCTCATCTTGATTAAAAAAATCTTCGAAAAAACCTACAGATAAAAAATACTTAATGATGAGAAGCTCAAAGCTTTTCCATTAAGATAGAAAACAAGACAAGGATGTCTTTATACATTTATCCAAACCCACAGAATATACAACACCAAGAGCGACCCCGAAGGTAAACTATGGACTTTGGGTGATACAATGTGTCAGTGCAGGCTCATCAATTGTAGCAAATATTCCACTCTGGTGGGGGATGTTGATGATGGGGGGAGCCTATGCATGTGTTGGGGCTGGGAAGATATGGGAAATCTCCGTATCTTCTGCTCAATTTTGCTATAAACCTAAAAGTACTCTAAAAATCGTTTCTATTTTAAAAAAGGCAAGGCATAGACTCGGAGAAAATATTTGCAAATTACGTACCCAACAAAAGACTTACATCCAGACAGTGAAAAAAGCTTCCTAAATTCAACAGTTAGAAAATAATCCACTTCAAAAATAGCAAAAGACTTGAACTCTTCACTAAAGAGGGTATATGGATGGTAGATCAAGACATTTAACATCTTTAGCCATTAGGGAAATGCAAATTAAAACAGCAATAGATACCATTACACATCTACTACACCAGCTAAAATTTAAAATGTCAACAGAAACGCGGGTGAGATTAGGGAGAAACTGGTCTCTCATGAACCGCTGGTGAGAGTGTAAAATAGTACAACCACCCTGGAAAGAGTTTGACGGATTCTCATAACGTTAAATACAATTTACCATACAACTTAGCAATGCCACCCCTGAGTATTCACCTATAGAGAAATGAAAATTCGTATTCACTCAAAAGTACATACATAAATGTTTATAGCAGCTCTATTAATAATCACCTAAAAGCACCCAAAAGATGACCGGAAACAACCTAAATGCCCTTTCGTGGGTGAGTGGATATACAAACTGTGGTACATCTGCACCGTGGGATACTACAGAGTAATAAAAAGAAATGAACTATTGAGACACACTGCAACATGAATGAATCTCAAATGTACCATGATAAGTGAAAGGACCACAAAGACTACATACTGTGTGATTTTGTTTATAAAACATTCTAGAAAGGCCAAACTATAGGGACAGAAAATAGATCAGTGATTGCCAGGGGCTAAAGGTAGGAGGGACGATTGACTATAAAGTAGGGCAAGGGTATGTTTTGGGGTAATAGAACTATTCTATATTTTTTTTTTTTAAGATTTATTTATTTTTAGAGAGAGGGGAAGGGAAGGAGAAAGAGAGGGAGAGAAACAGCAATGTATGGTTGCCTCTCACATGGCCCTCACTGGGGACCCGGCCTGCAACCCAGGCATGTGCTCTGATTGGGAATCGAACCAGCAACCCTTTGGTTCCCAGCCCGCGCTCAATCCACTGAGCTACACCAGCCGGGGTAGAACCATTCTATATCTTAATCGTGCCTGTGTTTACAAGACTGCCTGTATACATTTGTCAAATTCACAGAATGAGCGAGCAGGTGAATGATGATGATGTTAATAGAAATGAGAATGACTAGGGAAGAACAAGTTTTCGGGGTCTGGAGTCAACAGTCCAGTCTGAGAAGGCACTCAAGTAAAAATGATATGTAGAACCTCGGAGTTCAGGGGAGAAGTCAGACTTGGAAGTATAATCGGAGATTCACCGGCAGTTTGATGGCATTTTTATATCGCAACCACACCACCAACCACCACCACATCCACGCCACCCTTGTCGTTTCTGCACTGGGCAGTGTAGCTACAGATGGCCGAGTGCATTTTTTTATTAGTCCTGATATGAACGGGGATGAAACAGACGTTGTTTTTTCCATGTTCCTCAGACTAAACCAAGATGTATCTGGTCAAAGACCTGTAAACAGAGCTTTTATCCCTGACCCACCCATTTTGTAAGCATCAAGTTGCAGCTCAAAATTGGGCTAAGGCCTTGAAAATCTGAACCCCACTGTGAGGTACAAAAGAATGCCAGATTTGATTGGCCCCATAAAAGTGATTTATTGTATATATGCATGTGTGCATATGATTCATAAGTATTTTCCTCAAATTGAAAACATATTTTAAACGTATGGAAATTAGCAGAAATAAAAACGAACAATAGATAGTGAGGGGAATAACATACTAGACTTGTGGTTTGGTGGAAGTAAAAAAATACTGCTTAAACAAATCCATCCTATGTAAATAAGAAGTTAAAAGGAAAAGTCAGATCTAATTTACTCTGTGTTAGCACTTCAGGAGTCAGAAGCATTTTAGTTTTTGTTTTGTCTTGCATTTGGGTCCCTTATATAACACACGTCAAAATAGCTGGAAAAGATGTGATTAACTATTGCCAGCTGAAATTCTTGTTCCACAAGGACTACTCCCTCTGGCTCCTTATTTTCTTTTCATAATTTGGGCACCGTCAGCTCGTGGTCAGAGCCGAGGCTGGAAGGCAGTATGGCTCTGCAGGAGACAGAATTCCAGGGTTGGGCCTTTCAACTTTGCAACTATCATTAATTTACTAAGTCTTCTTGCCAGAGCCCCTTAAAGACTTGCTGTGGTCTCACACAGGGTGTGGTCAGCAGGAATGTTGCCACAGGCTAGATTCCTGAAGGAACCCAGTCGTGATGGAGTATAATTTGGGTGCTTACGGAAGAAGGAAAGGTGAACCAAAGTTCTTTCATAGACTTGGACACAACACCAAGGCCTTTGTCTTGACTTCCTTATCCACCAAACAAGGATGGCTTTATACAGGTTCAAGACCCTGCCTTCTAGCAGTTTGGAACAAACATATAGCCAAATTCTGACCCTGTTTCCACCAAACATGCTGTTTGGGGCATCCAACAACCTCTCAACCTCCCAGGAAATTCCCTACAGTGAAGCTCATAAATGCCATTAGAAAGATCCTTTGATAGAAAACCCTGTCAGGAAGGAATACGGTCCAAACGGATGCCATAGTTTTTGCCACAAAGGTACTCAGAAAGTTTTGAATTGAATTCCTTAGATGACTAGTAAATAATAAGAAGGGGCATTTATAAAACAATTATGGGAAGTAAGAGACATAATTTCTAAAAGTCCTTTCATTTTCTGGGTGCTAGGAAAATCTTAACATACCAGCATGGCCCCTCCCCCCTGTCTCATCCTAGATTCCTTTTCTGTACCTTCAGTCAATCAATTGACTGATATTTATGGAGCATTATAGTATAATTGGCACCATAATAGGCGTCAGAAGATATAGAATGCATCGTCCTTGCACTCGCATAATTTATAATCCATCTAGGAAACACTAAGATTCAAAACAGCAGCAAACAACATCCCATCCGTCCCATCTAAGTATTATAACCAGCCACACAGACCATCAGAACCTGAGGCGAGGGAGGTCGGAGAAGACCCAGAGCAGAGGAAAAGCTTGCAGGGCCTCCAAGCTTTTGGCTTCTCTGGGCCAGACTGAAAGAAGAAGAGTTGTCTTGGGCCACAATACATTGTGACATATAATCACCAAAAAAATCTCATAATGTTTTAGGTAAGTTTACAATTTTGTGTTGGGCCACATTCATAGCCCTCCCAAGCCACATGCAGCCCTCGGGCCACAGGTTGGACAAACCTGCATGAGTTTCATCTTTTTCCTGGGGAGGGGCGGGGGTGGGGTGGGGAGGAAGGTTAAGTGTGGAAGCTTGAATGTCCTTTCTCCCTAAGCAGGCAGTTGTATAGCCAAGTTCAAAGGGACAAGACAAGTAGATTTATTAAAATGGGATAACAAAATAATCTAGAACTGTGCTGTTCAATATAGTAGCCACTACTGACATGTGGCTATATAAATTAATTAAAATGAAATAAAATGAAAATTTTAGCTCTTCCGTCTCGCCATATTCAAATGCTCAATGGCCATATGCGGCTAGGGGACCATATTGGGCAGGGCAGCTATGAAATGTGTCCATAATTACAGAAAGTTTTCTTGGGCAGATCTAGGACCATGGAAGTGTAAAGAAAGAGGCAGGAGAGCCAAGTGTGAAAGAATTCCCAAGCCAATTGGTTTCTGTATTCTTTCTGTGGCCACAAGATATCCAAAATCCAGAAGGGTTTAATTAATTCAACAAATGCACATTGAGCACCTACCAATACAAAGCTAGGTAACAAGAGAGACACAAAAGAGGATAAAGCAGATTCCAGTCCTCAGGGAGCTTAATACCTAGAAGGGGAAAAATGTGTATACAGATAACCATAATACAAAATAAAGTGATATGCATCGTTAACAGGGGTACAATTAAAGCATGTATTATACAACAGAAGTACAAATAAGGGACAGGTTATTTCTAGTTGAAGATTTTAGGAATGCTTCTGGAATGAGGCATTATTTAAGCTGAACCTTGCAAAGACAATGGGGCTATGGTGGAAAAATCCCTGAAAACCAAGAATCCAGAGATAATCTGTAGGCTCAATTATGCTTAATTAACTGTGTGACCTTGGGTAAGTCAGGTTCCAGGCCCTGGTTTCTTTATCAGTTGAGTAAGAGGAGCAAAGGAGAAATCAGTTTCCAGACGGAGTGACCAGTGCAAGCAAAATGCAGTGATAGAAGCGTGTGTGTGCAGGAAATTGAATAGTCTTATTAATACTCAAGTACAACCACAAAACCACTAGGTTACAACTTGTTCCTGGACATTACATAATTTTAAGACAATCCCCGAAATTTTGTTTTCCAAAAGGAAATCCACCATCACCTAGGCTAGATTTTGGTAATGTCTACCCCGCCCCCAGTTTTATCAGCCATTAAGTACATTTAAGAGATACGTACAATGTGTTGATTTGATACACTTACATATTTCGAAATGATTACCACCACAACTGTAGCCAACTCCTCCATCACACCACATAATTACCACGTTATTTTTTTTTGTGGTGAGAACTCTTAAAATCTACTCTCTTAGCAACTTCCAAGTATATAACATAGTATTGTTAACTATAATCACCATGCTGGACATCAGATCCCCAGAACTTTTTCATCTAATAACTGGAAGTTTGTGTCCTTTGACTGCCATGTCCCCGTTTCCCAGCTCCCCAGCCCCTGCAACCACCATTCTATCCTCTGCTTCTATGACTTCCTTCTTTCTCCCGGCTGAACTATATATATAATTGTATGTAGCCTCATCTTTATCCATTCATTGTGGACAGACACTTAGGTTGTTCCATGTCCTGGCTGTTGTAAAAATGTGGCACTGATCACGGGGCTGCAGACGTCTCTTTGAGATCCTGTTTTCGTTTCCTTTGGACAGGCACTCAGAAGTGGAAAGTGCTGGATCATATGGTGGTTCCATTTTTAATTTTTTGAGAAAGCTCCATGCTGTTGTCCATAGCGGCTTCACCAATTTTCCTTCCCACCAGCAGGGCACAAGGGTTCTCTTTTCTTCGCATTCTTGCCAGCACTAGTTATGTCTTGTGTTTCTGAGGATAGCCATTCTGACAGGTGTGAGGTGATATCTCACTGTAGTTTTGTTTTTTTTTTAAAGATTTTATTTATTTATTTTTAGAGAGAGGAGAAGGGAGAGAAAGAGCAATGTATGGTTGCCTCTCACATGGCCCTCGCCAAGGACCTAGCCCGCAACCCAGGCATGTGCCCCGACTGGGAATCGAACTGGGAGCCTCTGGTTCCCAGCCCGCGCTCAATCCACTGAGCTACACCAGCCGGGCCTCACTGTAGTTTTGATTTGCATTTCCCTGATGATTAGTGATGTCAAACAACTGTTTGTGTACCTGTTGGCCACCTGTGTGTCTTCTATGGGAAACGTCTATTCAGTTCTTCTGCCCATTTTTAAATAGGATTTTTTTGCTATTGAATTGTATAAGTTCTTTATAAATTTTGGATATTCACCCCTTATCAGATAGATAACTTGCAAATACTTTCTCTCATTACACAGGTTAACTTTTCATTTTGTAGTTCGTTTCTTTTGCTGTGCAGAAGCTTTTCAGTTTGATGTAGTCCCACTTAGTTTTTGCTCTTGTTGCTTGTGTTTTTGGTATATTAAAAAAAATCATTGCCAAGATGAATATTAAGGAGATTTTTCCTATGCTTTCCTTAAGAGTTTTTTTGGTTTCAGGCCTTATGTTTAAGTCTTTAGTACATTTTGAGTTCATTTTTGTCACTGGGGTTATACAGGGGTTCAATTTCATTCTTTTAAGTGTAGTTATCCAGTTTTCTAACACAGTTTATTTTATTTTATTTATTTTTAGAGGGAAGAGACGGGAGGAAGAAAGAGAGGGAGAAAGCAATGTATGGTTGCCTCTCACATGGCCCTCACTGGGGACCTGGCCTGCAACCCAGGCATGTGCCCCGACTGGGAATCGAACCAGGATGCTTTGGTTCCCAGCCCGCGCTCAATCCACTAAGCTACACCAGCCAGGTTTAACATGGTTTATTATAGAGACTATCCTTCCCCCATTGAGTATCCTTGGCTCCTTTGTCAAATATTAGTTGACTGTATATTCAAGTATTTGTTTCTGGGCTGTATATTCTGTTCCATTAACTGTAATGTAATGACACAGAATATAAAATGTTTTTATGCCAATACCATACTGATTTGATTACTACAGCTTTGTAGTATAGTTTGAAGTCAGGAAGCATGATACCCCTAGCTTCGTTCTTTCTCAGGATTGCTTTGGCTAACCAGGGTCTATTGTGGTTTCATTTGGTAATGTCTTGATAGTTTAGATCAAATATGAGAAGCAAAGCAGAGAGAATGGAAGCAATTATATTTGTATTTAAATATGGTTTTTAAGTATAACTGGAAAGTGAGCATAATCCTTACAATGTGACAACATTAAAATATGAATGAGAGCCACACTTTGGGAAACAATAAATAAAAGTACAGGACATTCCTGAGGGGGAAGAAAAGCAAGTCAGCATCTTAAGCTAAGAAATCACTATTGAACAGGCTGTTAAAGGGTAAAGCTGACAAGAAAAGAGCAAAGCCAAGAACATAGTAGTTAAAATAAAATATAGATCATATGTGGAATGTAGAGTCTCTTGTTAAGAAGCAAGAGAAAATAGTGCATAAGTGAAATACCAGCTCAGCAGGTTTGTAGATCTCTATCTCTGAGTGAATATGAATATATACTGAGAAATATTTCCATTTTGCAGCTGTACCAAAGCATCTGTCAGTAGTTCCATTATCATTTTCTTGAACATATATATTTATATCCACACAGAAAGATTAGAGTAAGTAAAAATATATGCTCTGTGTATACAAATACATGAACATATTTATTTAATGGTTAAAATGAGAAGTTCCTAGAAACTGGTTTTCTAGCTCCATGATCCCCTACTGGCTAAGGGCACATTTCTCAGTCCCTTAATCTTCATCTAAAACCTGAAAAATAGGGTCAATATAAGCCAAAGGAAGAGGTATAACCATTATAAATAGAGACATTATGGGATCATCTACCCATCCGGGTTTTAAAAATAGACTGAAGTGCTATTCTCGCCAAGATTTCTAGAATTTGCATTGAAAAACAAGTGTGAAAAAAATAAACATATAATAAATATATGGCTGATATCTGTGCCCATGATTCTGCCAGAGTCCTTAAATCCAGGCTGCTGTCACTTTTTCTATGTTGATGTAGGGCCACAGATGACTATGATTAGTATATGAAATTCACCAGCTAAGGGTAATTGTTAGGCACCAAAATTGAGTAACTAGCTTTTGTTTGAAAAATCCATGATTCCATTGCATGTTCTTTCCTCCTTCTGCTTTACTTTTTCTTTCTAAATCATGAACTCTAGAAGATAGAGTTCAACATCCAGTCAGGACCAATTCAAAGTGAAAGACTGCCACAAGAATTCACATGTCAAATGGGGTCTTCAATCTTTGCATTAAATTACTCATCTATATTTAAAGAAAATTATCCATATTATCTAAATTTTCAAATCGGTTGGTCTAAAGTTACTCATAGTACTCTTTCAGATGCAATGATGTGTGATTTTGTAAATCTGCTCTGTATGTGGTTGTGCCCTCTTTATGATTCCAAATACTGTTTATTTGTGCTTGTTTCTTTGCTTTTTAATTGGGGAACCAATGTAACAAACCTAGGCTTATTGAGAATGAAATCAGTAACTAAGACTCCAAAGCAAAGTGCCTTTTTGTATCTTGATCAGTCTCGTTAAAGAATGAATATTCATACTAGATTTTTTTCTAAGAACTAATTTTTGGTTGTATTTATTTACTCTATTAAGAATTTAGTTTCTTGCGTTTAAAAAAAAATTATTGACTTTAGAGAGAGAGAAAGGAAAGGAGGAGAGAGAGAGGGGAAGAAACTTTGACTTGCTGTTCCACTTATTTCTGCAGCCATTGCTCGACTCTTGTATGGGCCCTGACTGGAGATCAAAGCACCAGCAGGCAGCCTGGACGTATTGGGACAACACTCTTAACCCGCTGAGCTACGTGGCCAGGGCAAGATTTTGGCTTCTATTTCAGCTTCTTCTGCTCTTATCTTTATTACTGCTTTCTGTTACGGATCTAACTGTGGCCCCCTTTCCACAAAAAAGATGATGAAGCAGTAACCCCCGGTACCTAGGATGTGTGTGACTTTATTTGGAAACAGCATCATTGCAGAGGTACTGGACTGACCAAAAAGTTTGTTTAGTTTTTTCCATAAACTAAAAGACATATTTTTCATTTTCACCAATAACTTTATTGATTTGGATATTTTGAGTATGTTGGCTGTCTCCCACTATTGGCTTCTAGTGAGTAGAGGCCAGGGGTGCTGCTAAACATTTTCCAATGTATGAGACAGCCCCACGGCAAAGAATTATCTGGCCAAAATGTCAATAGCACCAAGAAACTTCGCAAACCGTTTTTGACACGTTTGATCAGTCACAGCACCTTCTCCACACACTGCACACATCTTTTGTGTTCCTGTTGTGTTTTACCTTTCTGGCAATAGTAAAGCATAATACACTGAAAATGTTCCATATTTTCTTCCACCTTCAATATTAAAATAGCTGCATAAAAATTCACCAATTTTGATAAGTTCTTTTAAATGCACGCTGATATGACAGCTGTCACAATATAATCTAACAAAATAGTTTTGAATGACATTGAAGACAACTAAGCACTGCTAGAGCTATCGTACGGAAAAAACTAAACGAACTTTTTGGCCAACCCCCAAATTAGTTAAGTTGCCATGAGGTTATACTGGAGTAGGAGGGGACCCCTAATCCAACATGACTAGTGTGCTTACAAGAGGAGGGAAATCTGGACGCACAGGGAGAAGGCCAGGTGAAGACAGGGTTAGGGCGAGGCGTCCCCAAGGCAAGGGATGCCCGAGGCTACCAGAAGCCAGCAGAGAGGCCTGGGACCGTTCCTTCTGCAGCGTCTTCCAGGGGGCTTGGCCCTGCCCACACCTCGATTTCAGACTTCCAGTCTCTGAATCTGTGAGACAACGAACTTCTATTGTTTTAAGTCACCTGGTTTGTGGTATTGTGCTTTGTTGTGGCAGTCCTAGGAAGCTAATGAACCACGCTTCTCCACTCTTTAAGGTACCACTCTATCGTTTCTTTTCTAGTTTCAGTGTTCAATACTTAACTTGTTTATATTCAATTTGTTTTCTTCAAAAATACATTTAACGCTATGCTTTTATCTGTAGCTACTGCTTGATTCTTTTTTGTGAATTTCACTGTGATTTCAGATTTTTCAAGAGATTTTACTTATTTATTTCCAGACAGAGGAGAAAGAGAGGGAGAGAAACATCAATGTGTGGTTGCCTCTCCCACACCCCCCGCTGGGGACCTGGCCCTCAACCCAGGCATGTGCCCTGACTGGGAACCAAACCTGTAACCATTTGGTTTGCAGGCCCGCACTCAATCCACTGGGCCACACCAGCCAGGGCTGATTTCATTTTTAATCAGGTTATTAGGCTGTAAATTTTTAAGTATTAAAACATGTAGAAATTTAAATTATATTTTAATGTTGATTTCTAATTTCATTGAATTATAGTCAGATTATAGTCTGTATGATATTGATTTTTAAAAAAATTTTGTTGACACTACTTTTTAAAACAGTATGTAATAAATTTCATTTGTAAAAGTTCCATAGATGCTTAAAATGAACACACTGTATATATTCTTTACTTGCTTGGTTCAGAGTATTATCTGTCTTCAATATATGTATTAGATCAAAGTTTTAAATTTTGCATTCAAATGTTTTGGGTAGTTTCTAATTTTTAAAAAATTCTGCTTGAGCATTCAAAGTATGTTAAAATCCTTTACCTGACAGTGCACTGGTAAGTTTCTCTATAATATGGTCAGTTTTTTTCTTTATGTATTTTGAGGTGCCTATAGGTTTATGACTATTAAATGTAACATATCTTATGTTGATATATAGTTTCCCTCTTTATCTCTATTAAATTTTCTTTTTTTAAAGATTTTATTTATTTATTTTCAGAGAGAGGAGAAGGGAGGGAGAAAGAGCAATGTATGGTTGCCTCTCACATGGCCCTCATTGGGGGCCTGGCCCGCAACCCAGGCATGTGCCCCAACTGGGAATCGAACCGGGACCCTCTGGTTCCCAGCCCGCGCTCAATCCACTGAGCTACACCAGCCGGGCCTCAGAGTCCAGGTAAAATTTTTATGTTTTTAAAATTCTGTTGCATCTGTTAAGATTTCTAAACCAGCTTTCTTTTTGTTAATATTTTTACTGTGAATCATTTTCTACCCCTTTTTTATTTTTCCACATGGCTTTCTTTTAGATATGTCTCTTATATGCAGTATATAACTGATTTTGGTTTTTATTCTTTCTGATAACTTTTTAAATCAATTTAAACATATTTATGGTTTCTGAGGTTAATGATAATATTTGAACTTATTTTTAACTCTTATTTTTTTATTTTATGTTTACAATGCTTCGCTTTTTCTTTATACTTTTCCTGCCTTCTCTTGCATTAAAAACATTTTCTATATTCCTTTTTCCTCCTGCTGCTGGCTTTGACATAGTATTTTATTTATTGTAGTAATCCTTACATTTTTAACATAATACTTAACTTCCATTTTCTAAGAATGGCCGAAGTTATTCAGTATTTTTATCCTTTTTCCTGACCTGACACCGATGTTAGCATACATTAACTTCCTATTGAATAATCCTCACTGTGTCCCACTCTCACCCACTCCCTGTAGCTTTTTCACTTTTGTCTAGAGCTTTGTCTAGAGTTCATCCTTTCAATACATGCAAAAATGGTGGGTTTTGTAAAAAAATTAAATTTACTAATCTACTTTATCAATATTTGTGTTACCATTTTCAACCTCTGTTTCATTTTGTTTTTGCTGAAATATATACCTGCTAGTTATTTTCATGAGAGCCCTAATCACTGTATTTTTGAAAATGCCTTTAACGGGCCATCACTGTTGAATAATACTTTAAAGAGGTATAAGATTTCAGAGTCGCAACTATTTTCCCTCAGCACCATAAAGACATTATTCCATTGTCTTTGGCATTAGTTTCTGCCCATGAGGAGTCAGCTCTCAGTCAAAGCCTCACCCCTGTGCTGGTGATGGCTTCTCTCTAATAACGTTCAAGTTTTCTATTTATCTCTGATGTTATAGACAAATTCCAAGATGTGTGAATTTGTTTATCCTGCTTGGAGCTCTGTATGGCCCTTTAATCTTAGATCTTTCTGTAACTGTGGGAAATTCTTAGCTATTACCACTTCTAAACTGCTTCTCTGCTGCTCCTTTTATTTTGGTCTTCTGGAACTCCTTGTAGCTGCATGTTGAAGTCTGTCCCCTGGTCCTGTCTGTCTCTTAACTGATCCCTCACCTTTTTATTTTTATCTCTTGTCTCTCTGTCCTGTTTCCTGGGTGAAATCCCTAGTATTCTTCAATTCACTAATTTTCTCTTTAACTATCTTCACTCTAGAGTTTATCTCAACTGTTGGGTTTTTATGTTAATAACTCAGTTTTTCATTTCCAAGATTTCTATTTATTCTTTTCAGGATCCACACATTCTGATTTTATTCATGCTGGCATTCTTTGTCCCATAATGTCCTGCTCTTTCTTTTCGTGGAAGTCATTCCTTCCTTTATCTCTTTGAGCACTCTAAACACAGCGGACCTTTTCTAAGATGATTCCATAAAATTCGTTTCAACAGGATTAAATTTATGTTCTTCTTCTTTTTTTGTTTGTTTTGTTGGCTGTCTTTCCAGCCTTGGATTTCGGTTGAGGAGCTCATGTTGAGACTAGGCTTTCATTCCCTCTGTCTCTGCCTTTTTATCTTCTTCCTGCTCCTCCCAGGGTGCTTTACGCTCCGGTTTAGTGGTTTAGCGATTGCTTTCATTCTGCACTTGGCTCCCTGAGCCCCTGAGAGCTTCAGCGATCCAGCCCACAGTGATAATGAGGACAACACAGATGCAGACACCAACCCAGGCAGGGACTATGCTTTCCTAGTCCCAAGTTTGTATCTGTGCCCTCCCCTGAGTGCACAGTTTGCTAAAAGATGTAGTCCCAGGCAAGAATAGCTTATATTTCAGGCTCCTTTCAGGAGGAGGAAGAGCCTGCCTCTGACTCTGGCTTCAAGCAGTGAGCCTGGCTTCAGTCTCCCATCTCAACATGAAACTACTTCATTTTAATTTACCCTGGAAGAGCCAAACTCTAGCTAACATTGCCTGGTTCCAGACCTAGAGCCCAGCAAGCCTGTGGCTTCAGCTTAGCTCACAGCTTTGTATTTCTGTCCCAATTCTGGGCCACAGAAGTGTTTATTTAGTTTTGAAGCTTGATAAATTTCATTTATTATTGCTGTGTGTTTGGAGTAGAGATGTGTCAAAGAGCAAACTTTCAGAGCTATCTATCTGAACTAGGTTTGCATGCCAACTTCTTTAGTAAATTTAAGATGGCAATGTATTCAGTTCAATCTTTAGTGCACTTTTAGACAAGAGCAGGATTCAGTCTGTGAATACCTGTCTCAAATAAAATAATGTCAAAAGCAGTAGAAGAGCAAATAATGTCAAGATAATGTCATAATTCTTTCGATGACTTTACCTTAATACCTGATTATCTAATAATTAGCTTGATTACCAAATGATCTGATTCAGTTGTCCTAAGGTTGAAAATTTCAAACTTTCTACATTCCAGTTAATTTTCTTATCTACCTTTTCATAAATTAGCCAGAATTTGTTTTTTAATTGAAAAGGCAAAATGGGGGAAATGTCATCTCTTAGTCCTGAATTCTGGAATCTAATGATTTTTTTTAACCAAGTAAATAAACCCAGAAGTAAATGAAATGTGGTTTACTGCTTATGCTTCCTGGAATTTCTTGCAGCCAACTCAGAATTATAGCATCTCAGAGTTGGAAGAAATTATTCATATGACCACACTGAATATTTTTCCTGTTGGTCTGCATTAAATTGGCGAAGGTTAGTGACTAAAAGGCTAAGACTTTAGAGAGTCCTGTGGCAAAGGTAGAAGCCCACTTCAAAGGAAGTTCAGACACTCTGCTGGTTTCTTTGAAGAGAATTCATTTTCATGAAAAGGGATGTTCTAAAGACTTTCTGATGGGACCAGAGAGAACAAAGAAGGTGGTTTCCCCTTCATTTCATTACAAATGGAGTCACTTTGCCAGTGACATGCTGGTATATGTCTAACAACGAGCTCTCCAAGAAAAGAAAAACCAATTTGTAGTGTTTGCCAACTTCCATGGTGTAAATATTCCCACTGTGGCTGGTTTCACACTATTAATGTGTCAATCACTAAGCACAGAATTGGGAAGAGAGGCCCACAATAGGTTTTTTTTTTGGGGGGGGGGGAGGTTAAGAATAAGCTTCATCACACTGCTAAGATAATGCCAAATCCAATAGATACTTTCCAGACCTCAACTTGGCTTCTCAGCGGCACTCAGCACAGTTGCTCACACCGTTATTGAAATACTCTCTCTTCGGGCTTCTGGTCAGCCATGCTGCCTGTCCTCTCCTCTCTCCTCCGCGCAGGCCCATGTGAGTCTCTCTGCCAGCTCTGCCTCCTCTCCCCTGCCTCTATTATTAGACATTCCCAGCACTCCTTCTGGAGCCTGCTGCTCTTTTCTCTCTACATTTTCCCCCTAGGTGATCACATCAAGTCCCATAGCTTCAAATATCACAAAATGCTGTTAACTCCAATATTTTTATCTCCACCACAGACCTTTTTGCTGAGCCCCAGGCTTGTATGTCTAACGGCCTACTCAGCTATCTCAGTGGCAACTCAAACTTAACTTGTCCGAAACCGAACTCTTGATCCTTCACCCCCCATCTTCCTTATCTAAGTAAATGGAACTACCATCTGTTTATTCGCTAAAGCCACAAACTGAGGAGTCAACTTTGCAATCCGCCCCCCCCTTCACTCATAAAAGCCCACCCATTACCAAATACTGCCGATTCCACTTTCGAGATGCTTCTCAGGTCTGTCCACATCGCCCCCTCTCCCAGGCCCCATCATCTCTCGAAGGGACTGTGGCAGCTGAGGTCTAAGCGCCATGCCCTCCTCTGTCAGTGAACCTTCCTGGTACCAGGAAGCATTTGGTCCTTGTCTCAGAGAATTTGCAGCCTCTCGGTGGCCCACGGCACCTGTAAGTGGACTCCTCAGCATGTTCTCTGGTTCCAGCGATGCACATTCCCAATGTCCCTCTGACTGGTTCTACATACCACCGACACATAAGGAGAGGTGCTTACCTCCAAAATCCAGTAAAAACGACTTCTGCACGTGTCCTTCTCCTGGGAACAGCTTTTGCATTTGCAGCAGCAGCTGTGTAACACGGTGGGTCACACAGACTACCCGTGTCCCTGCTGTGAGACTACCAGGACGTGTCATTTACATATCGCATGTCACATACTTAAGAACAAGGCGCAGGAAATAATAGGACCAATGATTTCTGTATAGTAGTGCTTCTTGAAAACCTAGTTCCCAGGCTACAGTAATCATCGATCCAGTTTTTCCTGTGTCTTGTTCTTAAGTATGTGACATATGACAGAAAACATAGTCCCTATAATATATTTTATATTTGTTGTTTGTTTAGCAAAACTTTTCAAAGATGGGGTTAGGTTGAATATTACCCTTGTTCTATCTGAATTATAATATGTTATATATTAGAATAATCCATGGTAAGAACAATGTGAAGTTATAATAACTCTGCCCTAGCAGGCGATAATTATTTTCTTAAAGTATCCCACACCTAGTCACTCTGCAGAGTGCTGACTCCCAGGTTAAAGGAGGCTTACGCCCGTGGATCAGCATCATCTGTGAACCTCAATGTCTTAGAGAAACTTAGCTTACTGGACCAGGTTTACAGACACGGGGAGGACATGGAAATCCCCAGTTCCAATCCAGAATCTTCTTCCAACTTGCTGTGTGGCCCTCCATAAGTCATTTCATGCGTGCTGAGTCGTTTCTTCATTTCAGCAGGCAACAGTGCCTATTAGCTTCTCGTGGCCGTGTGAGGAAGGGGAACGTGGTGGTCAGACAGAAAATGAACTGATAACATCAAGATCCCCTCCATCGTTCAGACCGACAGCAAGAACAGAAATGAGGCAGGACTGGAGAACCCAGCATGCACGGAGCCAAAACCAAAAGACTTGTTGTTATAAAGAAAAGGGAACAATGTCTGATTTTAACATTCACACATTCCAAACCACAGTCTTCCAAACCTTTCTCCGGCAGCCAACCCTGCTGGTGGGAGCCAGGTCTAGAGGAAAGTTTCCAGAAAGCAGATTTTGGCAAAGGTCGCCTTTAAACCTGCAGAGAATATAGTTCAGTTCTTTTTGTGTGTGTGTGTGTGTGTGTGTTTTAAGGAACATTTCATTCCTTTTTGCCACAGAAGTTCAAGGACTATGTTTATTTTTCCTTTTCAGGTTATAGTATGTGGATTTTTCATAGTCAGATATGAGGAACAGACACATTTCTTTCTTTTTCTCTCTTTCCTTACAAATTCTTTCAACTTGTAGCTAGGGCCAAAGTCTAAGATTATACTTTAGAAAATGGATATTCTTATAGTATCACTAAATTACTCCCGAGGAAGAACGGGGTACTCAAGTCCACTTTCTGACTGCTTTGAGAAGAGGCTTACACGTGCCGAGCAAAAAGAATGATTGTTGATTTTAATTACAAGCCTTGGACAAACGTCTTCTGTGGCCCAGAGAGCTGGCGCCCGGAGAGGGCTGGGGGCCCTGGGTCTGCTTTGGACAGTTTCGGTTCCCAAAACCAACCACTGCAAGTGTACTGGCTTTAGAAGAATCCCCAGGAAAACTGCCCTGCTCCCCACAATGTGTCATCACAGAAAACTAGAAGCCCGTGCATTCCAATCTGATTCTCATTTAACTCTGCGAGCCTGTGTATTTGCCATGAGGTAAGGGGCTGACTCCGAGCCCCGGAATCCTGTTGGTGCCACAGACACTATTTAAAATGGATATTCCTTTGGGCTTGTCGTGTTATTCTGCAGGGTCATGGAATAAATGGGGCTCTGTCTGATGAGAACTTCCAGTCCTGGTAAACAAGAACTGGGATGCCTGGTAGCCAAAGTCGCTGCCTTGCATTTTAAAGGTTAGGAGTTCAAATCTTGTGGGTTTTGCAGTTGGGTTAAAGTATGCACGTATCTTGGTTGGAGAAGCAATAACATTGCATGATGGAATCTGGCCTACCCACAGCTAAGTTCTGGCTACAATTAATTAAACAAATACTTCCTATGGAATTTCTTTACCTCGTGGATCTTGAACAAAGGGTCCGCATTCCAGAAGGCGTAGGAAAGCTTTATTTTCCAAGCTTCCTGCCCCCTACAGCATACACATACTTGAATTCCACCACGTAGACGAGAGTTCATACATGACACATTCTTTACATTTTGATATACGTATTGCCCCAGGCCTTCTTTCTTCTCTTCATTTTCTTTTCTCTTGATTTTTCAGAGAGATAAAATTTTATAGATTTAAAGGCATGCTTCTTGTCCCGATGACCCATTGCAAATAGATCCCATTGGAAGAAAATATAACCTGTATTAGGGGCTACAATTTTAGTGGCCCAACCTTCATAATACCTTGTTTTTCTACAGCATTTTAGTGTTTATAAAGCAATCTGAATATGTGATCTCCTTTTAGCCTTACAGCTATGGATCAAAGTAAATATTGTGCCCAATCCTCAGACAAAAACAGGAGAGAGGCGCAGAAATGCTAAGAGATTTGCTCAAAAATCACTCAGCAAGTTCGTGTCAGAGCCAGCTTTCATCACTATGACAGAGTTATCTCCAAGAGCAGAACACTACCACAGAATCACCCCCGGGGTCCAGATTTACTACTCGATGGGGCTATGCTTGGTGACGCCACTGCCATCGTCGTAAGAACACGTATGGGAAGCTCCCTGTAGATGCTGAACACTTAAAAGCACCAACAGCTGAGCTGATTTACTTAAGGTGTCTGCTACCCTGTTCCCTCCTAGACGCCCACAAACAAAGGGAAATGACCCTGTGTGGCCCGGTGCTCCAAGAATGCCTGAAATTAGAAATATCCCAGTATTGTGACCTGAAGTTGCCTCAACAGGAAGTTCTGTTTTTCAAATTACAACTCCAGTCCCTTTCTTCCTAGTTACTCTTATTGCCAACAGGGCTTTGGGCAAAAAATTCCCAGAAATGTTGTCTGCATATACACTAGATGGAAATAATGGTACACGCTCCTACCTACTGGACAGAAGTATTGGGGAAAATAACCACATAATGTCTATTGTGTGCTTCGAACGCCTAGAAAGAAAGCTTAGGTTTACACAGAAGGTGTCATTACACCGAGCCAACAGTGCTGTCAGCGTCTGTATTTCACACGTGTGGTTGTTGCCTCAGACACTGCTGACTGTCATTTGACTCTCACATGTGATGTTTTAAGGACATGGTGACGTTACAATAAATTAGCAGGAGAGTCTAAGTTGGAAACGTAAGGCATCCTCTACTTTTAAAAATTCCCGGACGGCCAAAATTCATCTCGGGCTCTCTTCTCCAGCTGGCCCGGCCATCCGGACCGCCCCCAAGGCTCACAAAGCACTCCTCCTATTTCTGTATCGGCCAAGGGATGCCTTCTCTAGAATGGGTCAGGGCTGTGGCAAGGGGTGAGCTGGGGAGGAGAGAAGCTGTGTCCAGTTCTATTGAGGGGCTACCAAAATGTGAAAGCCCGAACGGAGGATTTCTACGGCCATGCTTCTGGGAAGTCTGTGCCTGCCAGGCCTGTCTGTACCTGCAGAACAATGCCCTGGCCTGCCCCTAGCAGGACCCTAGCAGGCGACCTTCCCCCAACAACCACTTGAATTTGTTGAAAAGCGTAATTCCAAAAACAAAAGCCATAGTTTATAACCACAGTGACTTATAAACATGGTCATAAACATGGTTTTTCATGTGCTGGGCACTGTGTGAGGAGACACCAAGTGAAAACACTGTCCCTGAGAGAGACAGCTGTCCAGTGAGCAGACAGATGCGCACGCAGACAAGGCCAGCCCAGGGCCTGACACGCAGGACTCACAACGTACCAGCTGAGCGAACGAGGTGTATGTGCTGCGATGTGAGGAGAACCAGAGCAAGGGACAGCACCAGGTACCATGGGGACGTATAAGAGGGCGCCTGACCGAGTGGCCAGAGAAGAGACTGCAGGAGGGACCATGTGCAACGGCTGCGCTCAGGAAGGTGTGGGAACGCCCATGGGTTACAATGACCAGGGCATGAAGCGTCGGACTTTTTATTTATCCTCGTTGTCTCAACCCACAGTGTGCAAAACATCATGAAAAAGAATGTTCTCTTCTGCATATCTGTGGCTCTGCAGCCAAAGACTAGACAAAAGAATGGAAATGTTTGCCCGGGAGCTCTTACGTTTGTGCCACTGAGCGCGATCCACTCCCATCCCATCTCCCCGCTACTCTGCCTTCACAGGGTCGAGCCGACCACCAGTACCCGTTTCCCAGGGCTGCTCTGTTCTCTCATACTTCTGGGGGCCGGAAGCCTGAAATCGGGGTGTTGGCAGGGCCACGCTCCCTCCTGCTGTCTCTGGGGGAGAGTCCATCCCTTGCTTCTTCCAGCTGCGGGCAGCTGCTGGCGTTCATGGGCGTGCAGCAGCGTCGCCACAATCTCTGCCCCCTTGGTCGCATCGCCTTCTGTCTGTTGTCAAACATCCCTCTTCCGAGGAATTCACGACTGCATTTAGGGCCCACCTCGGGAATCCAGGATAAGCTCCTACCTCAAGATCCTCTCCTTAATCACATTTGTGAAGCCCCTTTTTGTCATGTAAGACGATATTCACAGGTTTCAGGGGTGAGGACACATTTGTCTTTTTTTGGAGGGTTGGGAGGTGACGCACATGTTCTCCAGCCTCTCACACCACCACTGTCTGACCCTCTGGGTCTCCGGTACAAACCGTAAAGTACCTCAGTTGAGTTCCTCTTTATGCACTTTCCTTCCAGAAGGCAGAATAACTACTCTCTTTTTTCCTTAAGGGAGAAGAGAATGGGCAAAAGGATGGGTGACGGCTTTTACTGAGCCCCTACGACATGTTAAATTATTTACAGGCCCTTCTCCATAACCAGACCGTGGGTAGTTACCGTCGCCACTTTACGGATGAGGAAAATGAGTCTCAGAGACGCCACGCAGCTTGTGGGGGGTCTCCCAGCAAGCAAACCGAGACAGAGTCTGAACACGGACCTGTCTGATTCCAAAGCCTGTGTCCCTTCCACCACACCGACCTTCCTCAAGTGTCACTAACACGCTAACACCCCAGAGAGGAAAATAAAAATCCTCACGGATCCCAGTTTGAGGAACATCTGAATTAAGGAACTAACGTTATATTTTAAGGAAACATAAATGTTAAAATTCTCAAGTTCTCCCAAAATCTTTAGGGCCTCAAGAAACCATGGTAACCCCCCTCTCGAGAATGCCGTTTTCAAGGGCCTCGATAGAAAGACCCAGGACATGAATCATGTTGCTGTGCTGCCTGGGAAAGGCTTGAAGGACACAAAGCCTTTACCACTGATAAAACTTTAACATGACACATGTAGGTTCATTAGTTCCACCACGGAGACAATGATGAACTTCAGTGACATTTAAGTCAATGGCTGTGGCATTTTCTTAGCGTAATCGAAGTGCAAGTTGCTCTGGAGGTCCATACAAGCTCTGCAGGTTACGAATGCGGCCCTCGTTCCGGCCCACGCTGACCGGCAGGAACAACGTGGAAGCAGACCGCTCATGACGCAACCGCTTGATGACAAAGTCACGTGCCGGTTGTTGTTCTAAACACTTTACACGAAACTAGGTATTTAATACTCGTGAAAACCCAATGAGGCAGGTCACATTCTTCTCTTCCTTTTACAAATGCTAAAACTGAGGCACTGAAAGGTTAGGTAATTTCTCCAAAGCCACAGAGCTAGCAAAAGGTGTGGAGCTAGGATTCAATATGAGGTATCTGATTATAGACACCATATTTTAGCACAACGGAGAAGCGGGAGGCTTGCTTCTATGTCTAAACTCACTTCCTGGGCCTGGACCAGAGGTCTGACGTGTTCCACAAACTGTGAGCTCCGTCACTGCCTCCGGCCTCCCTGGTCTCCATCGGTTTTGCCATATCAAGCTCTTCCTTGAGATCTTACGCTCACCACTCATTGTCCACTCACCCAAGGGCACATCCAAAGGTGAAACGACACTCTCCCTACAGTGGACACTAGAAATTC